>JAMKPZ010003147.1:0-26602 GCA_024699675.1 Amphibolis antarctica
AGATTTAGGATTAAATGTTAGTACAATAGAAGAACAATTAAATCAAATGTTTGATTTATACACACAAAGATATAGATTAAGAATAGAACATTCTCCTCTACCAATGTCCACAATACCAGAATCAAATATTAGACCATCTTTAGATTCTTGGGCATTTTTACAAGATCCAAGATTTGACGAAAATATTCCAACATCATCATCATATAATTATAATCCTATACTATCTAGACAAAAATTAATTACTTTTAATGTAACGAATCACCAATCATTATTATTTACTCAACATTCTAACTTAAATACGTTTGATGTTTTAGATTAGTAGAGGCAACAATCACTGATTTTTCCAATATTATCAATAATGGCAAAGGATTTATTAACAATTCCAATGTCTTCAGTAACTTGTGAACAGGTTTTCAGCATGAATGACAACGTGCTTGATGACCGAAGATACAAACTTAAAGAAGATATAATAGAAGCATTAATGTGTGTAAAAGACTGGGAGCTTGCTGCATTCCGTGAACAAGATGAAATTGAAGATTTTACAGAGCAACTTAAAAACTTAAATATTTCATAATTAAAACATTTTAATTTTTATTTTTCAATTTGTAATTTTTTTAAAATGTAATTTAATTTTGTTGTAAAATTTATTTAAATGTAATTGTAAATTTGTAATAATGTAAATATAAAATACGTAATCATTAATAAATAAAAATTTAATTTAATTATATATATTGTTGTCTGATTGTCTCATTTATTAAACTTAAATGTTGAATTAAATTTAAATATTGATGGTTGAACACTTGAACGGTCGTATGCACGGGCCGATGGGCTAGGGAACTATGCTTGGGTCGACAGTCAGGTCATTAAGTAGGTTGCCAGGTCATCAGGCTGGAAGCCAACTCACAATGCCAAGTCCCACCTTCCCGCCCGAGGGGAAGGCCAGAAGGGTGGAGCTGCGGAAGGCCATGCGGGCCAACAGGGACTGCAGGTTGAACAGTCACGTGGGCAAGAAGAAGGTGAACCGTGAACAAGTCATGCGACCGACAGGGGAGATGGGCTACCGAGTCTTGGATCGATTGTCGGGTCATTGGGCCGGTTGCCGGGTCACAACGTCGGGTTTCAAGAAGAACCGTGTTAGTCAAACTCGTGTCATTAACCAGCATGAAGTGTTTTTTGGTGCCATGGGCCATGCCTGAACTGGTCCATTGGTAGTGTAGGTCATGCCTACACAGCACAATTGACAAGTCTAAAAATGTGAGAAAATAAAAGTATTTGTAACCTATGAAATTTGGAAACTTTTTCTAAAATTTTAGTTTCCCAATTTTTTGAGTGACACAAACCCCCCTTGAGTTTGTTTTCTTACTATTTCGCCCAATAGCTATGGCACAAGCCTCCAAGTATTGATCTTGTGAGTCAGACCTTCACATCTATTCCCAATGCATGCATGCCACCTTAGAGAGTTCTCAATTTAACTTCCTCATCATCATCATGTCACTGTGCTACCCGTTAAAGGAAGGAAATTACTATTTTTCTTCTATATTCATACGTGTACACCTACAACAAAAGTTATATGTACAGGTACTAAGCATAAAATAGTAATTTCATGACACCATGTGAAGAGGCAAAAAGGGAAAGAAAGGACTTGTCGCCTAATTTCTTTTGAAAATCGATAAGTCGCGAGGGATTGGAAGGTGCTACATCTCACTATCCGCCACTCAACAAAGGAAGCTTGCTAACATCCTCACATGAGAGTGCACGAAGGGAAGGTAGTAGGGGAAGACCTTAAGGAGATGATTAGAAAGGAGACTGTAATGATCAGGTAACCTTCCTCGGTGGTAGTTGTATACCCATAAGATTGTGTCATAACAATTAAATGGTATCAAAGCTAGATTACCAAAAAGAAAAGAAACCACCACAGAGTCGGGAGTTTGGGTAAGGCAATTATTGGGTTATTCACCAGACTAATCATTGCTAACACCATGAATGCTATGTAGGAATATGGAAAAGGAATCAAAAGGGTCATCCATTTCAGGTTAGAACACCACCCTTTTTTCCCAAGAAGGGGTTGTTGACATGTTAAAATTTATCTCGGAAGAAAATTTCTTTTATATTGAACAAAATCCACAATCATTATAATATTCTTTCAAATCGTTATAATGATTTTCTCCGAACATGTGAAATCCAGTTTATCCGAGTGACAGTAAAAAATATCCGGATGCATCTTCGATAATGGATATTCCTAGATTTTTTTGGGATTTTTTAAATTAAATGAATTCAATACAATGATTTTTGGCACAAATGCTTTTTAAGTGTTTTTAGTACAAAACATTGGTCTGTGTGATTTTATTAATGTTCGTACCTTTTAAATGAGTAATATTTTCCTCTTTCATCTTCATTCTTCTCTTTTCATTCTTCATTTTTGAAATACTTTATTCTTCATTTGTATCGTTGTCTTTACTTATAAATCTTTCATTTCTTCGTATTTTCTAATCTTCATGCCTTCGCTCAAGTCTTTGAACTTTCATGACAGATATTTGACATCACCAAAACCTGTAAAATAGTGATTTTTCAACATCACTCAAACAAAATTGTATGAAAATAGTTGAAATCAATGACAAAATTACTACTGCTAGAAAATCCCAACAAATCCACTGCTGATGTAGGCAAGTGCAAAAAAACCCAAAACTGAGAGCCGAAAATCTCAACAAATCAAATGATAATGCATCCAAGTTCAGAAAATCCCAAAAAATTTGCCCGAAATTCCAAAGAAATGAAATGCTGATGCATACAAATATGGAATGCAATTGTTTCACTATTTCAGTGAACTAGGTGATACTTAGAAATGTTAAGTGATATTTCAAAATGTCCAGCTATGCACACATCTTCGAAATTATCTCATTGTTCACCAAATTAACCAAGTCATATTTCGGAATGCCCGACTATGTAGCCGACATCTTCAAAATTATTTCACTATTTCAGTGAATTAACCCCATGGTATTTAAGAACTTTCTAACTCTCCTCGCAAGATGGCCTACAAAACAGTCCCCACATTTAGATCTGTCCCTCTAATTGCCTGTGACCAACATAAGGCACGAAGACAAAGATAACGACCTCCTCATCTATTTTGGAGGTACATTACACCAAAGGCTTTTTAAAAAACAACTAGGGTAACCACTATTAAAACCATTAATATCCATCAAGAACGAGAATCCAGAACGAGCACAGCACTTGCACCACCATTACAACCGAGCTTCCACAGGTAAGACTCCTAACCCTAGCTCAAAGGGAAAGACATCCTTCCCCGATGCACATGAATCATTGTGCATTGAATTAGAGCTGCATGGCATCACAAGCAGTAGGTTATACTTCCTGCTCCTGTTCTTCGTGGTTGATAGAACCACGAAGACTTATATTATACTTACTGTATTTTATCATATGCATTTACTTTTATGTTTTGTACATGAATCCTTGCACATTTATTATGGTTTTTTATACATGAATCCTTGCATGAGCATTTTTCAGCTATTTTTACTCTGCATAAATCCTTGTAGTGCATACAGATTAATCATTTTCACAATTTCTCAAGATGGAACAAATTGATTCATATGACCCTTTGGTAACAACAAATAAACTCAAATACTACACGTCAAACGATGAGCAATGCATGAAAATATCCTTTGTTATTTATTTTGGTCAGGGATTGATTTTCTCAAGCGTCCAGTTTTTATGACCACGAATGGTTTGTGTGGCAGTGAACAATATCCGTTCGTTACCTTTCAAATTTAGGTAATCAACCTACAAGTTGAAAAAGAAATATGTTGAGAATCTGGATAATTAAACAAAAAGCTCAAATACGTGGGAGTGGTAGAGTGGCAGGAAGGATGTAATCAAAAGCTACAAATCAACAAATAAGATAAAATAACTTAACGGATTATTTTACCTTAAGGGGGTCAAAAATTAAAAGGCAGAAAGCATCAACTGGACCAGTAGATGGGTCAAGATTGTTCTCCGTGTTTGTTTCATCACATATGCAAGGGAGACCGGGAGCACTACCCAAATACTGGATCCTTGATTTCAGGGAAGTAGCACACCAAGCTTTTTCTCGTTGCTGTGTAAGCCAGGACAAAGCTGCTATTTAATTCAATAAAAACAGATAACATAACTCTACTCTTCTGTATAGAAAGATTATCAGGATTTAGTCTTTAATTAATTACTTTATCTCAATTTGAAATCATGGAAGCACGAATTCATTGTAAGACGGTATAGCATTTGACCCAACACAATAAACTCCACTGGGAATCATGCTCACATGCTTAAGTAATGCAAGTGTGAAAACTCTCGAGTCTAAAAACAAATGTGTGAAATATCACAGCCTGCAGACATATAGCAACCTCACACCTTTTTCTGTTCTAGCTAAACCATCTCTCAAATCTCAAGAAGTACTAATATGAATGAAGTCAAAGCTGCTGAAAAAGGTTTTGAGTAAATTCAAAGACACTTGCTATCACGTGTAGTCACCTCACTCCAAGGGTCGACTCCTGTGGTAATACTCCTCATATAGCTACTTTATGCTCTAATAATCCCAATCTTCTTTTCCCTTTTATGACCTCAATTTTTCTTAATTACATTCCAAAACTTCAAACCAAAAAATAAAATTCATTTATTTTACTTAAAAATCTACATAAAATCCTTAAAAGAAATTTGACTCTCTTCACTTCTTCTAGCCAACCTTTAACATTATTAAATCCCAAATTTCCTCTATTATTCCCACTTAAGAAAGCCCATAATCACCTCAAACCCATCTTAAATCCCCACCCTAAACATTTCCCACTTTTTTCCCTAAAAATAGGTCCCCTGGAAAAATAGAGAGGTGGGCCCCTAGACCTTTAACTTCACTTGTGTACTCCATAAGCTACATTATTAAATCCCAAATTTCCTCTATTATTCCCACATAAGAAAGCCCTTAATCACCTCAAACCCATCTTAAATCCCCACCCTAACATTTCCCACCTTTTTTCCTAAAAATAGGTCCCCTAGCAAAATAGACAAGGGGGCCCCTAGACCTTTGACTTCACTTGTGTACTCCATAAGCTACCTACCTGCACCAACTGAATTCCGATCCATCAAGCTATGGAAGCAATTGACTTTCAGTTGCCATTTCTTCAACAAATCTTCCTCTTAAGCAAGGGCAACACTCTTGGTTGTAAGCTTCTGTTTTGTACTTATTGTGCAAGTACTTTTTAACGTAATTTACATACTCATTTCAGCAAGTTGTGGTGAGGTGTGGTGTGGGTACCTTGAGTTGAGGTAGTTCTCCTTGTGAAGAAGTTGACCTTGTGTTAGACATTAGATCGGTTGAGGTTGAATGTTCCTTAGATCAAAAAACCTGTGATTGTGGTTAGGTGTTCTTCAGATCCACAACATTGTGTAGAGATTGGTTTGAGCCTTGAAAAACCTTGATTATTAATAGGGAAAATAGATCAATTAAACAAGATGTCTACTTGCAATTCATCTCATGAGGCTTGACTTGTAAGTTACACATGAAGGAACTAGACAAGTAAAAGAAACTAAAATTAATATGTATGTACACAAATATGAATTACTCAAAAAAAAATGATGGAGAAAGTATTAGTGGCATGTTTACTTGGTTTCTTGATATAAAGATTTTTTCTTCGTAAGAATTGATATGCAAAGTCTAAGTTAAAGATTTATCAAAATATACACTTAAACAATTGATGGAAAACCTCACTATTTATGAGTTTCAAATAAAAACCAAGCCAGAAGATCAACCTGAAAGCTCTAGTAGTGAAAGAAGAAAAATTTCCTTGCAGCTTGGCATTGATACTAGCTCATTAAGTGGTGAGAATGTGGTTATGCTTGTGTGTGAGTTCAAGAAGTTTTTTAAAGAACAAAAATGGTAGGAGACTGTATTGATCCAAAATTACTGATGCAAGTCTATAACCTAGAAAAAAAAAAGTCTATAACCTTAGGATAACTCGGATTTTGACAACTATTCGCTAACTTATAATCCTAACCGAGAGGTCTAGGGAGTATGGAGTCGCCACCTAATTTTTATACTGAAAATTAGGAAAACAAAGGATGTAGACAAGCACCGAGAGCCTCATGTACCATCCGGTCAAAGTTAAAAATTAGGATTTTAAACCAAGTTTTAGGTAAAGACTTAGAGTACTCATAGGGAAAGGTATTAAGCATCCCTATGTGTCCGATAAAATCAGCCTCCATTACTTTGCCTTACTGTTAATGCCATTAAGGACTGGATTTAAAGTGTTGATATTGTGGAAGATTAAAAGTTGGTCAGTTTGACCTAAATAGGACATGGAAAAAAGGATCATGTTCTGATTGTTCAGGATTTAGGTGATGTTGGTTGTTTAAAGTACAGATGTTGGATGATAAACTAAATAAAACTAAAAAAAGATGATGTTCATGTTGATAAATTAAAAGATGTGGAAGCAAGAACTCGTGTGCTATAAAAGTCATTGTAAATCGTGTTTAAGCAATCAAAAGCAAATGAGTGAATTGAGCAATACATGATGATAACAAGCAAGCAGATAGTAACAAATAGCAGATAAATGAAATGAATTTCAACGTAAAGCTGTTTGTGCACCTCTTGAATTGAACAAAATTAAGAATATTCGTATTTATGCATATGTCGGAATTGAACAAAATTAAATTAAATAATAATTATTTCATGTAATTTAAATAACATTATTATAATATAAAATAAATATAAAAATAGGAATTTTAAAGGAAAATGAACATTTAAAAATTAATAAATATAAGAATATTTATTTTAAATTATTAAATAATTTTCAAATGTATAATGAATGTACTAAGTCCATAAAATAAACATTTTTTTGTCTGAAATAATGTACTAAGTCTTTCTACAAATGAAGATCATATATTTCTATTTGTCGACATCATTGTCATTATCTCTTAAATGAATTCCAAACTTCCTAAAGGACTTTCGCATAACCACGTACAATGTCTCATCCAAATTCACTTTGATTACCTATTTTGGTATATACCTTATACATTGTTTTCCATGTTTTCATTCAATTTTCTTTTCTTTTTTTTGAATGTTCAGTCCACTTTTTTCATTATACAACTTGATCACTTCAACCCATATTTCAGATTTAATTTTCCCATTAGGTGTTTTCTCATTTCTCTCTTTTATTGCCTCACATGTTAAATTTAAAATGATCTCTTCTTGTTTTACACTCCAACTGAAGTAACCATTTCCACTATTTTTTTTTCAACTGATGTCATTCACTAAAATATACCTAAAAATAAGATAGGATTAATCCAAATATAAAAACAAAATTACATGCATGAAACATAAAAAAAAATGTGGATCATGTATGTGGATTCAGTATACATGAAACATAACTGATCTCCTCATGCATGTATAATAATGTAGTTGATCCAATATGTGCACAAAAAATGCCCAAACTTTTCAATCAATTCCAGTCTTGATCAATCGATCAAGCGTGTGGATTTAATATTTTCAGTCATAGGTTTTCAGATTTGATTCAATATTGGCACAAATACAGTGATCCGTCGTAAAAAAATCGTATAATGTGAGGCAAAATACTAAAAATGAAAAAAAAAATCATCTTGGAACTATTGTTGGAAGGAAATCAAGGGAAAAAATCAGATCAATGCTAAACAATGTCAGATTTGAAGCAATACCATGTTGGAAGCTTGAAAGGAACGAGATCATAAGAGAAAAATGCACCCTACGTGTTGGTGGAGAGGAAGAGAGGAGTGCGTCAAGAGGGCTGCTGTCGAAGATCGCGTCGGAGAGAGCACAATAGAGGGCGCATGGGGGCGAGAGTGGCGATAGGGGAGACAGCAGTCGAGGGGGTGAGAGCGGTGTCGAGCGGCAAGAGCCGACGCAGGGGCGAGAGCGGCCGTCGGGGCATCGTCGATGCGCGGCCAAGGTCAACGACTACAGTGACAAGCGGAGGCGAGTGGGCGCAGGGGGGTGAGAGGGATTTCCGCACAAATCCTATCTCTTGATGCGGGATTTCATTTCTACTGCTTCACACTACATAAACAGTGAGACGGAAATGATGGGAAACGATTTTCGACATACACAAACTTCTGGAAAACATGATATCGAAAACTAGGGCATACATTTAGGACGATACAGGTGATTACCTATTCGAGAGAGGGTCAACGAGGAAGGATCTACAACTATTGGGATGCATCAAAGGTGCAAGAAGGACAAAAGTGTGAAGGAGGTCCAGGCCATTGTCTTCTCCTTGTTCCTTTGCTTGCCTCCTTCCTCTTCTCTCTTGCCCTTCAATTTTTTCTCAAGTCTCCAACACGTGTCCTCCATCATTGTCCCCTCATTTTTTTTATAAAATTACCTTTTCGGGACAAATCCCTAATTCTTTACCAGCTTTGCTGCTAGATGTTAGGTTTCATGATTTGAAAAAGGGGAAGCATGGTGCTATAAATTGTCTTGTCCTAATGGTGCATTTAGATTAACTGTCTGATATGAAATCTTAGACTTAGGGTGGAGAGAAAGTAATGTTGTAACTTGTCCAGTCTTAATGATGCACCTAGCTTTTCATGCTTAATATGAGATCTCATGCTTCGAATGGAGAGAAGGTGGTGCTGTTGATTGATTTATGCAAAGAAGCTAAGTATTGTAGCTATCAATACTCAAGTGTTGATGGGGAAAAGGTTTCACCAATATAAACTATTACATAGCAAGCCCTTTCGATTTCCAAAAGCTAAATGATTTTAAGTCAATGATTTATAATGGTAAACCATAAATACTCAATGTTAATGTGACAAAAACATGCAATGTTGAAAAAGGGTTGCTTGGGATCATGCTGATGTGCAATTAAATGTTGATTCATGATGCGACAAAAGACTTTTGGTTTGTTGGTAAAAACCCCGAAAATTCAGAGATAAACATTGGAAAACACAATGTTGATGGCTAAAATGCATCGTTGATGGAAAACCATCAGCAAATGATTTTTCTGGGGTTTTAGAAAGAATGCATTTTACTGTAAAGACTGAAAATGCATAGCTAAAGGAGAAAATATAATGCTGATGTACCAAAAATGGCATGCTGACGAAAACCATCCGCAAACGATTTTTTCTGAATTTTCCGGAAATATAGGTATTTTCCAAAATGTTCAGAATATGAATACATATATAACTAGCCCTTAAAGTATAAGGGGTGCTATGCCATGACTTGGAATGTAACTTAAGGTGATGCAGATAAGATCAAAAATGACATTTTAACAATATGAGTCTTTTAACAATATGAGTCTAAAGACGCATGCAGAAATGGGATGTTGACGATATAAAATGAGTTGTGTAAAAATGGGGTGACAATAGTATGCCCCTCAATCAATATTGGAAATTGATGGCCAAGGAAAAAAAGGCACCCCCACCCCATGATGACAGATGTCAAGCAAGGTAGGCACCAAAAAAGGAGGGGTAATGTAGAATTGAGTATGGCAACTGTAAGCCAGTAAGCTGTTGTAAAGTTGAAGGAACAAATAAAGCCAACGGAAACATGCTGAGCTGATTATTACATGTAAGGCTAGAAAATAGGTAAAGATGATAGTACCTGGAAGTAAAAATGCTGATCAGGAGTAAAGGTTGGGCTGATTGCAACCACTCTTGGTGCAGTATCCAAAAAGATAAATTAAGTAGGTAGAGAAAAGCATTGGGAACCAAAAGGGGTGTACCTAAAAGGAAACTACTGCCACTAGCTATGTTTCGGCTTCTGCAGTGTCTCTTGGAGCTTTATCCACATCCCACTTTTTACCTACTACTGTCTACACCAAAGTTGAGGTCCAATGGGCTTCACTACTGGCAAGGACTATAAAACTTGACTGAAGCAATTAAAGTAGTTGCGAAAGATAGGAAATAAGGATATCAATGAGAGATATGTAACTGAACTAAAAGGTACATACCTTAATGTAGCCAATTTTGTTGTGATAGAACTTAAACTTTAAACCAATAGGGAAACCTGAATGCCCCTGGTTTAGAGGATGCATTATATTGTACCTGCACGTAATCTAAAATAAAGATCTTAAACCAGAAGGGACAGCTAAAATGCCCTTGGTTTAAGGCATGTGATGGCATGACATGAAAATGTGACATGCTAATGGGATTAAAATCCTAAACCTGAAGGGCAATTACCATGCCCCAGGTTCAAAGGGTACAACAATAAGTGGTCTGCTCAAAGCTGAAATAAGGTCCCTAAACCAAACAGGCAGCAGAAGTGCCCTTGACTTAAGGGATGGGACCATATGACACATGTATGTAGCTGAAATTAAAACCTTAAACCAAAAGGGCGACCAAAATGCCTCTGGCTTAAGGGATGCAACAACAGGATATTTGCATGAAATGGAAAGTGGATGAAAAGCTATGAATGCAAAACCCTTTTAGATTTTCTAAAAGGAGCATCCTTGAAGTGCACCTCAAGAAGGGGGGGGCTCCTTGACTTGCGTCTCGAGAAGTGGAAATAAAAGCAATAAATGTTGAAATGCTAGAAACAGGTGTTGAAGTACTGAAAAATAGATGTCCTATAGAAGTATGTCTTTAAAAGGCCTTCTTGAAGCGTGCCTTAAGGAGAAGGCATTAGACAAAGCAGAAAAATAAAGTTGCCAAACTCTTTAGAAATGAGTCTTTAAAGGGTCTTCCTGAAATGTGTCTCAAGGAGGGAGATTGAACTGCTAGAGATAAAGTAACATACCTTTTATAAGTGTCTCTAGAATGGTCTCCTTAAAGTATATCTCAAGGAGAAGGAAATGTAAATTACATACCGTTTAGAAGTGTCTCTGAAAGGGCCTCTTTGAAAATGCATCTCGAGGAGTAAAATTAAATTGCAGTAAGAAATTTAAATTGTATGGCCTTTAGAAGTGTCTTTGAAAGGGCTTCCTTGGAGTGTCTCAAAGAGAAGGTAATGAAACATGCTAGAAAATAAAACTGCAAACTCTTTAAAAATGTGTCTTTAAAGAACTTCCTAGAAGTGTGTTTCAAGGGGTATAATTAAATTGCAGTAAGAAATTTAAATTGCATACCCTATATAAGTGTCTCTGAAAGAATCTCCTTGAAGTGTCTCAAGAGGGAATAAAAGTAGTAAATGCTGAGATGTTGAAAGTAAGGCTAAAATGCTAAGGGTCAATTAACATACAGGCATTTAAGAGATGTTGGAAGTCAAAAGCTGGAAATTAAGTACTGCAAATTAAAAACTTGAAATTAAAGATTGAGAACTAAAAGCTTGCAACTAAATGTTGGAGGTTAAAAGCTGGGAATTAAGTGCCGTAAATTAGAATCGGGAAATTAAAACTTAAAACTATATAATGGAAATCAAAAGCTAGGAACTAAAAAACTGGAGATTGGATGTTGTAAGCTAAAAGCCGAAAATCAAATGGACAGAATTCTCTAGGGAGGAGAGATAAAAAGTTGCAAATTAAACTAGGCAATAATGGACTTGATGGGGAGACTTAATTTTGGAAGCTCTACATCATCAAATTATCCAAAGTAATAAAGGCAAGAAATCGTTTCATAAAAAGATTAGAAGTGCTGATGGCCACATAATATCAATTGAAAATTGAAACACTGTGAACATCAAAGATCAAAAACTAAATAAAAACCTTGCTTTCCTTTTATAATCATTGGGGCAACTTGTATTCCCCTGATTTAAATGATTTTGAAGGATTGATTGTGTGGTTACTCAGAAAATTAGATCCTTGTAGATTTCAAAAGTGGAGATGAAGATTGATGTACTAGGCTGAAAGTGATCATCCCCTTAGACATTAAATGAATGTTTGACATTCACAAACAAAAGTACGAAAGGCTAGTGGGATTACTGTAATTTAGTGAAACTAATGCTGGGTAAATAGGTTGAACATGAGATAGCTGATATTGGATAGAAAAGTGTAAGATCAAGATTCTGTTGAGGTTGAGTAAGTAATCAGCCCCGACTATTTAACTTGTTAGGTCAAGAGGTAGTACTCATCGCTCAAACACTCCCTCACTGCTTCTCTGAACCAATTAGTTCTTTAGTATGGATTTTGGACCTGAGGTACTTAAACAAAACATACAAGATTGTTGTCTTCCATAATATACTCTCTTGTGTAATGTAAGGTGGATGAATTAACTCTCATCTCAATAGTGTTCAAGCTATGGCAAGAGTTGGTGCAATTCCCCTTTGCATGATGACGAGAGAAGTGAAAATAGGCTGAAAACAACTGAAATGGGTTTTGAAGTGGGAAGATTTCCCTTTTTTTAGGATGATAAGAGCCCTCTTTTGTTTTTTCTGTTTTCTTTTGCTCCTCTTTTTTTTTGGATTTGAGCAAAAGAAAGCGTCAACATTGACTTGAGTGATCTTTTTTTGCTTTTGTATTTTTCCCCCTTTTTTTTGAACCATGCTCTTTTCCTATCTATTTTTTCCCTTGGGATGTTTGACCATAATAGCACTGACAAGATAAAAAACAGGTACAACAATATGAAGATGCAATGTTTGGGAAATTGACTGTACTTGTTGTTGAAGTATTATGCTTTTAATAACTGCAAAATAGTTATTTTAGTTTGTTTGTCCATGTCGTGTTTTTATTTAAGAGTTTTTTCTCTTTCCCACGTTTTCATCATATGTGGTAAGGATGTAACTATGAGTTTCACAATGGGTGAATGGGTAGTTGTAAGGAGTAAAATTGTGCATTTTTATATATGATTATTCATATTTTCTATAGGTCAAATGTTAAATAATGCATGATTATAATGGAAATATCATTACTTAGGCATTTATATGATTATGCATGATTATGGGATTAAATAACTTAAATTTGCGCAATTTAACCTTTTAATTGATTATGAATTAAATAACAATGGAAATGACATGACATTTTATTAGAAGTAGAGTTGTAATGTTAAATTTATTTATTTTTATGTCTTGTTATATTTGAATGTATTTTCTAAGTGTTGGTGAATTTAAAGGCAAATAAAAGAGGATCAATCTTCACTTTTGGATCTTCATCAAGGGTAGAGATTAAACCAGCAACTTAGGGGTTCTTATGAGAGGTGGTTGACCTCCAACGAGCAAAGGATCTCCCGTGAACTTCACAACCATCTCCCATCCTCTCTTTCGTCCTCTCTAAGGTTGGTGGAAGACCCCCCTTGTGGCTGAAGATTAGAGGAAGAAGCTTGGAGGACTTGATCCTTGTGGTCCCTTCTTGTTCTTCCCTCCTTTGGAACACTTGGAGACAGATCTATTCCCCTTATCTACCTTGGCTTGGACGTCCGAAAGGAGAACTTCAAGATTCTTCAAGCCACGTGGGTTTTTACTCTCAAGGTTGGTGACAGCAGCTTTGGAGGTGAGTCCACGTAAGGAGAAGAAGGCTATAAGTGCGGATTCTATGCTTAGGTGCACCTATTTAGAAATCAACCTCGTTGGAAGGAAGTTTGGAGGGGTGACAGTCCAAAGAATAACCTTTGCAATGAGCATTTAGCATTCTCTCCAATGGAAGAAATGCGTTTGAGACAAGGAAGAGCTGCAAAGGTACATTGAGAGTGAGATCACTTGTTCATACGTATTTTGTGTTTTTTCTTGTTGTTTGTAAAGACTAACAAATTTTCAGTAGATATAATGTTGTTTTTACTTTTATTTGAATGTTTGAATGATCTCTTTTCTTGGTCTATGATTGTATAGTGTGCATATGTGTGAATCTTGTGTATTAGTATGTAGTTTGAGTTAAGTTTTCATTTAGAAAAGTAGGGTTGCAACTGCAGTTTTACTATTTGAAGAGATAGATTTTTCCTTCTATTTGTTTCTTTCGAAAGTTAGATTTTTCGTAGTGTTTTTCAACAATTTTTGATTCTATCTTGTAGTACATTTAGTGTAGATTCGTTCTCTGGAAGTTTCATGATTTTCTGAAGAGGTTTGAGCCGAGTTCATGATTTTTGAAGTTGAAATCGCATTCCTGAACTTCATGGTTACATCTGTTGGTTTTGAGTCTTAGAGTTTTATATATATTTAATGCTATACTTATTGGAATGTAGTTTTATAAAAGACCATGTTTAGAATAGTGAGTTACGATCAAAAGTCCTCTGATTTTGTGGATTTTAATGCAGTATTTTGCAAGATATGAGTTTTCTTAGCAAGAGGTGCAAACTGGTTAACGACCAGACTGATTAGGGACCTCCAATTGATTTAGATGTTGATGATACTACAGAAGGAGTTTTAATATGAAATCACTTGTGTTTTGATGTTGTTTGACGATCCTTAAATTCCCTATTTTCTCAAATTTTATCTTGAAGTGTGGTGAAAGTGAGAGTACTTGTAAAATTGACTAAATTCTGTAGAACAGAGTAACGAAATTTAGGTTTTATTCATTTTTTCCATAGTTTAGCTTGTATATCATTTGTTGAATAAAGTTTTTATGTAAAATCGATTATTTATTTGATTATAGAAATAATGATTCTTCTCATCACTTGTGGTTGAGGAAGAAAAGTGCACATTTGAGAATTTCAAATGTGTACTTTGACTCTCCTAATGAGTCCATAAGGAGAAGGGGAATCCCTATCTTATAAGTAGTTTGAATGTATCTTCTTACTCTTATTCTTGTATAGTTTTCTTTAAAATTTCAATTGCACATTCTTTGTAGGTAATCATTAGAACTAAGAGTATATTTATAGAACTTAGGATGGTTTTCGCATTGCTTGATTTGAGTCTAAAGATTGAAGTTTTCCAAGCATCCTTGTGGATCGACCCACTCTTGCATATGCTTACTATAATAGGCACCGTGCACTTGCAGTTATAAATGTAAAATTTGAGTTTTCACGATTTAATTATAAACATACAAAATCCCTACAAGTTTTTGCACCGTTACCGAAGATGCATTGTGCTAAAAAGAAATTTTTGGACTTATGTTAAGTAGTGAATTTTCTTATTTTAGTGTATTTTCTTTAGAGTAAATTAATGTAATATATATTCTATTTTCGTGAGGTGACATGAAAGGCCATTGACATATTCATTTTACATTTAGAATGTTTTTCTCCTGTAGTGTAAATCTTCTATTAGATGAGCACTATGCAACAATAGCAAATTTAAGAACAACAGAGTGCACTTTTTGACTTCTTAATGATATTTTAGATTATTCAAGATTATCATAGAATCATCTATATGGTTGCCACCATTTGAGTTATAAGTAAATACTTGTGGCAAAACAGGAGAAAAACATTCTGAGTGTGAAATGAACATGTCAATGGCCTTTCATGTCACCTCATGAAAATAGAATATACACTACACTAATTTACTCTAAAGAAAATACACTAAAATAAGAAAATTCACTACTTAACATAAGTCCAAAAATTTCTTTTTAGCACAATGCATCTGCGGTAACGGCAGCAAAAACTTGTAGGGATTTTGTAGGTTTAGAATTAAATCGTGAAAACTCAAATTTTACATTTATAACTGCAAACGCACGATGCCTATTATAGTAAGCATATGTAAGAGTAGGTCGATCCACAAGGATGCTTGGAAAACTTCAATCTTTAGACTCACATCAAGCAATGCGAAAACTATCCTAAGTTCTATAAATATACTCTTAGTTCTAATGACTACCCACAAAGAATGTGCAATTGAAATTTTAAAGAAAACTATACAAGAATAAGAGTAAGAAGATACATTCAAACTACTTATAAGATAGGGATTCCCCTTCTCCTTATGGACTCATTAGGAGAGTCAAGTACACATTTGAAATTCTCAAATGTGCACTTTTCTTCCTCAACCACAAGTGATGAGAAGAATCATTATTTCTATAATCAAATAAATAATCGATTTTACATAAAAACTTTATTCAACAAATGATATACAAGCTAAACTATGGAAAAAATGAATAAAACCTAAATTTCGTTACTCTATTCTACAGAATTTAGTCAATTTTACAAGTACTCTCACTTTCACCACACTTCAAGATAAAATTTGAGAAAATAGGGAATTTAAGGATCGTCAAACAACATCAAAACACAAGTGATTTCATATTAAAACTCCTCCTGTAGTATCATCAACATCTAAATCAATTGGAGGTCCCTAATCAGTCTGGTCGTTAACCAATTTATACCTCTTGCTAAGAAAACTCATATCTTGCAAAATACTGCATTAAAATCCACAAAATCAGAGGGCTTTTAATCGTAACTCACTATTCTAAACATGGTCTTTTATAAAACTACATTCCGATAAGTATAGCATCAAATATATATAAAACTCTAAGGCTCAAAACCAACAGATGTAACCATGAAGTCCAGGAATGCGACTTCAACTTCAAAAATCATGAACTCGGCTCCAACCTCTTCAGAAAATTATGAAACTTCCAGAGAACGAATCTACACTAAATGTACTACAAGATAGAATCAAAAATTATTGAAAAACACTATGAAAAACCTAACTTTCGAAAGAAACAAACAGAAGGAAAAATCTATCTCTTCAAATAGTAAAACTGCAGTTGCAACCCAACTTTTCTAAACGAAAATTTAACTCAAACTACATACTAATACACAAGATTCACATGTATGCACACTATACAATCATAGACCAAGAAAAGAGATCATTCAAACATTCAAATAAAAGTAAAAACAACATTATATCTACTGAAAATTCGTTAGTCTTTACAAACAACAAGTAAAAAACACAAAACACAAACAAAATACGTATAAACAAGTGATCTCTTCACTCTCAATGTACCTTTGCAGCTCTTCCTTATCTAAAATGCATTTCTTCCATTGGAAAGGATGCTAAATGCTCATTGCAAAGGTTATTCTTTGGACTGTCACCCCTCCAAACTTCCTTCCAACGAGGTTGATTTCTAAATAAGTGCACCTAAGCATAGAATCCGCACCTATAACCTTCTTCTCCTCATGTGGACTCACCTCCAAAGCTGCTGTCACCAACCTTGAGAGCAAAAACCCACGTAACTTGAAGAATCTTGAAGTTCTCCTTTCGAACGTCCAAGCCAAGGTAAATGAGAGGAATAGATCTATCTCCAAGTGCACCAAAAGAGGGAAGAACAAGAAGGGACCACAAGGATCAAGTCTTCCAAGCTTCTTCCTCTAATCTTCAGCCATAATGAGGGTCTTCCACCAACCCTAGAGAGGACGAGAGAGAGGATGGGAGACGGATGTGAAGTTCACGGGAGATCCTTTGCTCGTTGGAGGTCAACCACCTTTTATAGGAACCCCTAAGTTGCTGGTTTAATCTCCACCCTTGATGAAGATCCAAAAGTGGAGATTGATCCTCTTTTATTTGCCTTTAAATTCACCTACAACACTTAGAAAATACATTAAAACATAACAAGACATAAAAATAAATAAATTTAACATTACAACTCTACTTCTAATAAAATGTCATATCATTTCCATTGTCATTTAATTCATAATCAATTAAAAGGTTAAATTGCGCAAATTTAAGTTATTTAATCCCATAATCATGCATAATCATATAAATGCCTAAGTAATGATATTTCCATTATAATCATGCATTATTTAACATTTAACCCATAGAAAGCATGAATAATCATATATAAAAATGCACAATTTTACTCCTTACAATAGTTATGTTTTTGTACCCCTATATGTATGTTCTACGTGTTATAAATAATTTAAGGAAGCACATCAATTTGCTTTAGATCTGTGTGCAATTTTTCTAGTTGTTGCCCCCCTTTCTTCTCTCCATCTTCATTCCTCTTTCCAAATTCAACATCTATTATCAGAGCCAGATTTTACCACATTTTCCAATTAAGGTTTGGATCACCAATGGCGTCTGAGGTTGGGTCTTCACAATTGGTGCCACCAATGTTTGATGGCAACAATTTCCAACATTGGGTGATTAGAATGCAAGCCTATTTAAAGGCATTGGACGTGTGGGAGGTTGTTGAGGAAGACTACGAGATTCCCTAATTACCAAACAACCCAACCATGGCATAGATCAAGATTCACAAGGAAAAGAAAGTTCAGAAATCTAAAGCTAGGGTCTGCCTGTTTTTTATGCTTTCTCCTACAATATTTATACATGGGTAATGACACTCAAGACTGTGAAGAAGGTGTGGGATCGGTTGAAAGAGGAGTTTGCCGGAGATGAAAGAATCAAAGGTAAAAACAGTAAAGATAACAATAAAGAAATTGTTTAAAGGTAAGGAAAGTGTTTAAAGATGCATAAATGATTTGGAATTTAAAAACGTAATAATAAAATGTCACACAACCTAGTTTAACCTGAAAAGCATAATATCAAACAAAGTTAAACCCTCCAACAAAGTCAGATTACTTGGTATTAAGTTGGGGTTAGTTGAAGAAAATTGAAAGATGAACAATGAAAAATGGAGTAAATTGATATAGTAGAATCGGGTAACCCAGTGGATTTTATGAGTGGATGAATAGTAAAATACTGAGTAAGCTGATATAAGAGCTATAGTAAAGTCAGGTAACCCGATTTAAAATCGGGTTAGCCAATAAAAACATTAATGTTGCTACAGTAAAATGTCAAGTTAGCTTAAAATCTGGTAACCCAATGAAACTCTACACTTGTGCACCGTGTAATTCTAGGTAAAAAATTAGTGAAAGTCTTTGGTGCAGGGAAAATGCAATGCATTGACCAATGAAGGCTAAGGTAATAGGTAAAAACGTATTTAGGATGTTACAAGATAGTGCATGATAAAGAGGTGTTGATAAAATTGCATTTCTAGGGATTCTTGTAATGTGGGTCACTTAAAGGTAAAGATGCATGATGGATGGAAATAAAACTAGTGGAACTAATATTGAAAATGAAAGGACTAATGAAAGGATATCACGTGGATCATGAAAATGCTAAAAGTTAAGTTGTTGAAAATCTTGACAAGCAAAATAAGAGTGTTGGGAATATGCAGGAAATGATAATGCAAGGGATTCTATTTTAGGGAAATCCAATCACAAGTGATCAGACAGTTAATGTTATGAAAGAATCAACAACAAGTTCTAAAAAAGATAAAGTTCCTCGAATCCAATGGCCTCACTAGGATCCGATCAAAATTGATTGGACCATTAATGTTGTTGAAAAGCAATGTCGCATCCAAGGGAAAAGTTAAATCCTTCAAACTCAGTGGCCTCACCGAGATCCAATCAAGATTGACCGAACCATTGATGCTGTTAAAAAGCAACACCACATCCAAGGGAAAAGGTAAGTCCTTCGAACCCAGTGGTTCCACTAGGATTTGATCATCATTGATCAAATCACTAATGTTGTTGAAGTACAATAATGGGTTTAAGAAAAGGGATGAAGTTTCTTAGGCCCAATGATTTCACCGGGATCCGATCTTGATCAACTAGATCACTAATGTCGTCATAAGGTGGGACATGTCCAAGAAAAGGATGAAGTTGTTTCAGACCCGAAGTCCTAACCAAGGTCCAATCACGAACAACTAAGCAATTGGTGGGAAACTATCAACAAACGATTTTCCCAACTTTTCAAAAGACTATATTTATAATAGGATTAGCAAGGACAATACTAAGTCCTTGGGTCCCAATGGCTTCACCAAGATCCGATCACGAACAACCGAATGGTTGATCAAAGCCATCCATAGGGAATGGTTGTTTTAAGTACTGTCCTGAGACCCCAACAGTTGCAACAGGATTTAGTCTTAGACAGCCAGATAGCTAATGGAAGTCATCGGCGGATGATTGCAATGCACTAAAAAGTGGCTAAGTCATAGGCCTTGAAAGCTTTACTGAGATCTGTTCATGGACAACTGAAAGGCTAATGGAAGCCATTTATAGATGATTGTAATGCACTGAGGACACCAGAGGTTGCACCAAGATCCGATCATAAATAGCTAGATGGTTAATGGAAGCCATTAGCAAATGATTGTAATGCACTAAAACATAACTAAGTCTTGGGACCCCAATGGCTACACTGAGATCCAATCATGGACAACTGGATGGTTAATGAAAGCCATCAACAAATGATTATAGTGCACTAAAAAGTGGCTAAGTCTTGTGACCCTGGTGACTACACAGGGATCCAATTATAGACAACCAGTTGGCTGATGAAAGCTATCAAAGGATAATTGTAACGCACTAAAAAATGGCTAAGTCTTAGGACCCTAGTGACTACACCAGAATCCAATCATGGACAGCTGGTTGCCTGATGAAAGCCATAAGCTCTAATACACTAAAAGGTGGCTAAATCCTAGGACATCGATGGCTGCGCCAGAATCCGATCATGGATAGCCAGATGGCTAATGGAAACCATCAGCAAATGAATCTAATGCACTGAAAAGTGGCCATGTCCTGGGACCTTGGTGGAATGGAAGCCATCTGTAGATGATTCTAATGCACTGAAAAGTGGCTAAGTCCTAAGACCCCGGTGGCTACACTAGGATTCGGTCATGGAACGCAAGATGGCTGATGGAAGCCATCAATGGATGATTCTAATGCACTGGAAAGTGACTAAGCCCTAGGACCCCAGTGGTTGCACCAAGATCCAGTCATGGACAGTCAAATGGCTGATGGAAGCCATCAATGAATGATTTTTCTAGGTTATTTAGGAAGAATGAATTTTATTGCAAAGAACAAAAATACATGGCTGATGTAGAAAATGATGCAGATGTACCAAAAATGGAATGTTGACAAAAAACCATTAGCAAATGATTTTTTCTAAATTTTTCAGAAATAAAGGTATTATCCAGAATTTTCAAAATATGATGCTTGTATGATAACTAGTCCTTAACAAAGTGTAAGGGGTGTTATGCTATGACTTGGAATATAACCTATGGTGATGCAGATAAGATCAAAAATGACATGTTAATAATATGAGTCTAAAGACGTATATAAAATGAAAAGTTGTGTAAAAATAGGGTGTCAACAAAGACAGAGGAGCAAGTGATAAGGCCCAAGATAATAAGCCAACATGTTATCAATGTAAAAAAATAGGACATTCAAAAACATTTTCTAATATTAAAGAAAAGAGAGAGAAGCAAAGAAAGAGAAAAGGAAGGATTATAAGAAGAAAGTTTTGAAGGCAACTTGGGATGACTCTAGTTCATCTATGGATGAGAGTTCAAGTTCCAATTCATTTAATGATGAGAAGGCAAATGAGTACTTTATGACACATATGAAGAGATAGATTCTGAATCCAAATCTAAATCACTTGATTATGATGAATTATTGAATGTCTTTCAGAATCATTATGAAAGTCACAAGAGTTTAAAGAAAGAATACAAAAATAAAGTTCAATGTTTCAATGAATTAGAATAAGAAACAAATGAAGTCTATGTTAAATTAGAAAAATAGGTTGAAGAGAAAAATAAACTCATTGATAAAATTCATGATAAGCCATGCAAAATATGTGATTTAAAAGAAGAAAATGCTTTTAGGAAAATAGCCCTTATAGTAATGATGTTTTGATGATATTAAAAAAAGATGTGTAAATGAGTTGAAGATAAAGTACTTGTATTATCATGTAATCATAAGTAGTTGTAAGAGACATGTTGAAATGAAGCTTTCCTAAAGAAGGATGTTGTTCAAGACAACATGAAGGCTTGACAAGAAGAAGTAAAGACGTTATGAATGCTTGAGCTTAAAGACTAGCACTAAAGGTGGAAGCTAAAGATAAGGGCATGAAGATCAAAGCTAGAAATCATGAAGAGCCTTGTATGTTGTGAGTATTTTCAAGTCTTTCTACTATTGATCTAGGTACATGATGGTACTAGAGAATGCATCATTTTATTTCTCTCATACACACACTTAGCACACAAGTATCAATGTCTAGTGAAAAACACACCAACAATCCAAAACATTGAATCAATGATCTAGCACTAAACCTAGGAAAATTTTGTCCAAAGATTTTTGAGCCAACATTTTAGAAAACATTAATCTGATTTTACCATACCTTGAAAGAGTATCTTTTGGACTAAGGAACAATGTACCATTCCTATGGCTTAATCTAAAAATCCAAGGACTTCATTTCTATACAAAATTAGATAAACAATAAAATCTATCATTAACCCATTTTAGTAAACTTCATTCTAGTAGATTTCGAACCATTCAATGGTACAACAAATCACATGGACTTAGTCCGACAATTCTGACCATTGGTGAAAATAGATCAATGATTATAAAATCGTTAATCCATTTTGATTAAAAAACTAATCATTGGAACCTTGCATAAGTCTATAAATATGAGTCATAATTCAACCTATTAAATACCCTAATATGCTTATATTTGCTAAAGAACTCTTCTAAGTTGGAAACAACCTTTTGCTCACTTTCTATTGTAGGTTACACCAACTCCTGACAATGATCACTTTGCCAACATCAACATCAACACATGAGCTTGGCAACGCCCCTTCCTTTCTTTGAGTTGCAAAACAACTTTACGCTCTTTCTGTCTACATGCAACCTGATAAATCAAGCAAGTTTGCCCTACTAGCTAAAGGACATATGAAAGCCACTACTCCAACACCTCATCATTAACTACCATGTCAACCCAGCTGGCTATGTGGCAGACACATAGCCACACAAGTAACATAGGTACCCAAGTCCCTTATTTTTTCCAAAAATAACTAAAATCATTTAATTACTTGATTTAAGTCTTTAATAATGTAATTAATTGTAGGGTCACTTTATTTGAATGGCTTGATTCAAATTTTATAAGTTTTTAATTAAACTGATTTGCATTTGATTGATCAATCAAACCGAGCTCAATTGATTAGTCAGATCAAATGGACTAGTCAGACCAAACCTGATTGGCTCACCCAAACTACAACAGGCTTGAACCATTGCAAAATAAGGGTTGCACCCATTGTAGCATCGACACACCCACACTCATGCCAAGTTGTCCTTACTCTATTTTATGCAAGATTTGTTATTTATATAGGGAAGGTTTTAGTTTTTTTTTACTACAATTTATGCTACAGGAATAATCCTTCACTATGCAAGGGAGCACCTCTTTTTGATACTATTATAAAAGGGGATAAGTGTTAAAATGACTATGTTTTGACTAACTATATTATTTGTAGCTAAAGAATATATTTATGATAAGTTTTGACATCATAAAAAGGAGGAGATTGTTAAAGATATTCCTTTTGATTTTGATGATATCAAAATATGTAAGATAGTAAATGCAAAGATTGGTAATGAGAAAGCTTAGCACAAATGTGATCTTAACAAAGGAATATGAAAGACAAAAAGCTTAAAGAAGGCACTTAAGGTGCATTTGGGGATAGCTTTTTTCAACATTGGGAGTTGGATAGAACGAAAGCTAAAGCTGACTTTGCAAACAAAGTTAGAATTGCATAATAATTTAGATAATAAAAAATATATATGTTAAAATATGTACAGTAATAATGACATTGTGAGTAATTTTAGGAGTTGGAAGAAACTGAAACCAAATGAAGCCTTAAATTAGAGCACACGATGTTGATTAGGGAAAAACAAACCAATAGACCAATATTTTGGAAAAACATTAATCTAACAACATTTTTAGAATCTTTTACACCCTAAAATCCTTATGAACTCAAAGCTCACATCTCTCACTCTTTGCACTCATTAAAGATTACCGAGAGGCTTTTATTGGCGCTTAAAACTCATTGCATTCATCTCACTACAACCTATAAGTGTGCTTAAATTTGCAACATTATGATTTGGTATTGGTTTTTCATTAGTTTTACTTGTGTTTCCACCTTAAAACATAAGTGATTCTCTCCTTGGGTTAAGGAGTTGGTTAAAGAGTTCCCACTTGAAAACTCTTGTGGGTTGGGGTGTTTGACCTTAAAGACCTATGTCGGTTAGTTATGGAATTCGACTACAAACTCCAATGTGTTGGTTGTGTGTTCCACCTAAAACACACGAATTTGTAATAGATTTTGTAGTGATTAGTGTACATTCAAGCTTCCTAGCTTGAGGGTAGACTTACCGTCTTGGGAACCACCTAAAAATCTCCTATGTGCTTTTACTTTCTACATTATGTTTGTGTGCTTGATTAAAATTCTTAAAATCCACTATTCATCTCCCTCTAGCGACTCATATTCAATCTTAACAAATTCACACTCCAAAGTCCCATGAACTAATTCCTCCACCCTTTGTCTTCTCACTAAGACTTGTAATAGCTTAATTATGACTATAATCAAAATAATAAAACTAAATAAAAAGAAATTCAAAATAATAAAATTCTTTTGGGCTACTTAAGGTATTTATATTGGGCCCACCATTTTTCTCCATGAGCTAATCATTAAATCAATGAATTTTCATAAATTTTACTTGGTTACATGCATCATTAACAGATTTAATATTTCATGCATTCATGACTAGGATTATGGAACACAACATGCATGTTAGGTTTGATAATCATGACATGCACAATGGAACACAACATAGAAAACACACTTGCACCATGTTTTACTTGATTAACCATTTATTTAACTCTTACCAACATGATTAAGACAACACTTACAATGTTTCCCATCTCATCCACACATGAATAGGGAATGAGTACACAATTTTCCCATCTCTTCTAGCCACCTTAGGTCCTTTTCTCATATATTCATGTCCACCTCATCTATTTCATCATGTGTGCTCCTCTATTGCACTTATCTATTTTACACTTAGGCTCATCCACATTGCACCCAATTAGCAAATACCCTTTTAGATGGCCTAAGACTCACCTACCCTACTAGGATAACTTGAGAGGCCGAGTAATTCGAGTATATAGGATGTCTAACATTTTCCCATGCATATCTGGAATGTTTACCCTAGCTTATGATTCATTAAACATAACCTCATACACTTAGGGATTATCAACTTTATTTACACTTGCATTATTAGTTTTATAATTTATCTTAAGAATTAAACTAGGTGGCAACTCCATTCTTCTCCTATTTACACAAAAATGTAGCAAAGCTAGGAGGGATCATCTTTATAACCATAGTTCTAGGGTCACACAACATAAAGGAACTTTTTGTTTTGAAAAGTAGTACAAGTAGAAGTCAATAGGGAACAAACTATTTGCAAGGGTTATTTCTGAAGTCATCATCATTGAGGCAATTAAAGAGCATAACAAATGAATTAATGCAAAAAATTCTCTTCAAGTACATCATCCATTAGGTCAACCTGTCAATTAAGACTTTCTGCAAGTAAAAAATTTTAAACATACTTTCTTTTAAACATATACTAGAACTTCCCAAAAGGAAGGTGTTACTTCCACAATTTTAATTACAAGAAAAATAAACAATGTCTAATGTTAAAAGAAGCAAAAACATTAAAAGATTACCCCTAAATGGTGTCATCAAAGATACATAAAATTGCAATATATGAATCCAGGAAAAAATAAATATCAATGAGACACACAACCTGAAGCTTAGTGGGATCACAATTTGACCCATCGATGAATTCAATGCTTCCATTGATTCGGAATTGCTCCCATGAATCAGTAAAATACCAGCAAGCCTACAAGCATATGCCCCACACATAGAAATATAGAATACTTCATCTGTTAAATCAAGAGTAACAAATACCCAAAAAACCTGAATAGCTATTCAAAGCCATTACACAAGAAAATACCAACATGCACCTCACTATAAAGAATAATCAAAGTACTTCAATGACAAGCAAAATGCCAGAAATCTATGAAAATATACTACCACGCAGTTGTGCAAAATGAAATTGAGAAATATGAGCACCAGCAACGGAAAAGAGAACAGGTGTACCTCAAGAAACTATTTACCTCTCCAAAAGGGCAATGCTTTAAATCAACAACCTGTCGGAAAAGTAAAATATACCAAGTTGAAAAGTTGAGAGAGAACGTCCATCAACGTTCCGTTTTATTCAGATTGGCCAAACCTTCAATTATAAATCGTAATAACTTTATATAAGCAGTAAAGCACATTCCAGAAACCGAAAAACTTCCAAGAGAAAAGAATGGACGAGGCGACCTTTGCACTTCTACAGTCGGTATTGATCTGAATATTGTCAGTGTTCTCCAAAAATCCTCTGCAGAAAGATGGATGTTTTTCCCAAAGGCGGAGACCATTTCGTCAACGAACAAAAACGCTAACGAAATGGAATAGAAAAACAAGTCATAAGCATAACCGACAGGTTCAATCCAACCTGAAGACGACGGTGCGATTAGAGGGCCGGCCGTTCGTTCCAACAGTTGCCTGGAAGAAGAAAAACAGAAACCCTAGGAGGTAAGGACAAGAAAGAAAGTTGGTCTCGAAACCAATGTGTGCGATTTGTCTGTGCGAGGTACGAGTTGGAAGAAATTGGTGTGTTTGAGGTGAGAGTTGGACTCCAGGGCCGTGAGGAGGAGTTGCTTCCATGGTGCCGCCGACGACTTCGACATCCTTGTCGCCATCTCCGTCCCCCTCCTGCGCTCAAATTTTGTCAGTGCCGCTTGTTACTTTGGTAGGCTTGTTTATAAGTTTTTTTTCAGAAAATTTTGCTGAAAATGAGAATAAAAGGTATAAAAAAATAAATAAGAATATTTATTTAAAAAATGATAATCACTGAAATATCATCGTTAATAATGTCTTGACGGTCAAAATTAAATTTAACTAATTATATATAATAAGTTTATATAATTGTA
>JAMKPZ010003149.1:0-24371 GCA_024699675.1 Amphibolis antarctica
TACATAGCTATAATTGCACATTATATTGATCAAAATTGGATTTTACAAAAAAGATTAATAGGATTTAGAAAAATTCAACATCCACATACTGCTGAAACAATTTTTGCAAATATTATGAAATTTTTTGATTTATATGGAATTAGAAATAAAATAGGTAGTATAACTTTTGATAATGCAGTTAATAATACTGTAACAATACTAATGTTTAAAATTAGAATAAGTCCACCAAATGGTTTTAAATTATTTCACCAAAGACGTATGTATCACATAATTAATATTATTATACAATCAGGTATAAAAGAAATTGAAATTTATATTGAACTTATTAGGGATGCTGTAAGTTTTATAACTAGTTCAGGAAAATGGCAGTAACAATTTGATGAAACATGTGATACTTTTGAAATGCCGCATAAAAAATTCTCTTTAAATGTTCAATATAGGTGGAATTCATTATATTTAATGTTAGAAAGTGTATTACCATATGAAATTCTAATAATGTCTTTGTATAATCGTCATCATTGTGATGATTATTAAAAACAATTAACTGAAAATAATTTTAAAATTGTAAAATATTTTGTTAAATTTTTAAAACCTTTTTATGATGCAATGGTTAGATTATCAGGAATTTATTATTCTACATCTGTCTATGTGCTGCATCATTTATATGATATTTTACGAGTTTTTAATAAATATGAGGCATATCTATTTTTCGAACAAATAGTAAATAACATGAAACAAAAAAATTTAAAATATTGGAATGAAATCCCTACATTATATATTTTGAGTGTGTGCTTAGATCGTAGGTGTAAAATAAGATATGCTAGTAAATTAATTAAGGGAATACAAATAAGTTTAAGTGTAAATTTAGGATTAAATATTAATACAATAGAAGAACAATTAAATCAAATGTTTGATTTATACACATAAAGATATGGATTAAGAATAGAACATTCTCCTCCACCAATGTCCACAATACTAGAATCAAATGTTGGACTATCTTTAGATTCTTGGGCATTTTTACAAGATCCAAGATTTGATGAAGATATTCCAACATCATCATCATATAATTATAATCCTATACTATCTAGACAAGAATTAATTACTTTTAATGCAACGAATCACCAATTATTATTATTTACTTAACATTCTAACTTAAATACATTTGATGTTTTAGATTGGACGCAACAATTACTGATTTTTCCAATATTATCAATAACGACAAAGGATTTATTAACAATTTTAGTATCTTTAGTAGCTTGTGAACATATTTTTAGCATGAGTGACAACATGTTTGATGACCAAAGATGCAAGCTTAAAGAAGATATAATAAAAGTATTAATGTGTGTAAAAAACTAGGAGCTTGATGTACTCAGTGAACAAGATCAAGTTGAAGATTTTACCGAGCAACTTACAAACTTAAATATTTCATAATTAAAATATTTTTATTTTTATATTTTAATTTGTAATTTTTTTTAAAATGTAATTTAATTTTGTTGTAAAATTTGTTTAAATGTAATTGTAAATTTGTAATAATGTAAATATAAAATATGTAATTCATTAATAAATAAAAACTTAATTTAATTATATGCATTGTTGTTTGATTGTCACATTTATTAAGTTGTTGAATACTTGAATGTTGAATTAAATTTAAATATTGATAGTTGAATGGTTGTATGCACGAGTAGGCAGGCTGTGAACTGTGCCTGGGTGGCAACTGGGTCATTGGGTTGGTTGCTAGGTCATTGGGTCGACAGTTGACTCACAGTGCTGGGTCCTGCCATCCCGCCATCTTGTCGTCCCGTCGTCTCGTCGTCCCGCCGTCCTGCCTTCCCGGGAAGAAGAGTCGAAGACCGTGCAGGTCGGTAGGGATTGCGGGGTGAACGGTCGCGTGGGCGAGAGGGAGGTGAACTATGAACGGGTCGTGCGGCTGGCGGGAGAGACGGGCCACTGGGTCTTGGGTCGGCTGTCGGGTCATTGGGCTGGCTGCCGAGTCGTAGCGCCAGGTCCCGGGAAGAATTGTGTTGGTCAAACTCGTGCCATTGACTAGCACAAATAGTGTTTTTTCGTGCCACGGGCCGTGCCTGGGCTGGCCCATTGGTGGTGTGGGCCGTGTCGACACAAAAATCGTGTCGTACTGGGTTGGCACGGCATGATTGACAACTCTACAACTGTATGATTTGATTGGCATGATACAGGTTATCAGGTCGTGCTTAAGTTGACTTTTAAGATTGTTGTATCATCACGGTATGATAGGACTGCATGACACAGCATGACACAACACAACATGAATTTGGATAACACGAATAACACGATTCAAGTCATTTTTCACATACTATAGTTTCTATGAGTGAAATAAATTCTTTTAATATCATCAATCAACAATATCTATGGAATGAATATCCAAATATGATTTCCTTTAATGTGATAGATTGATGAAAAAAATAAACTTTGATCTTTCCAATTTTATAGTATATGAAAAGAGATTTACTAATAATTTTAGTATTTTTGGTAACATGTGAGCAAATTTTTAGTATTAGTGGAGTGCACTTAATGATAAAAGATGAAGGTTAGGAGAAGATATACTAGAAGCCTTATGTGTATTAAATATCAGAAACTTACTTGATTTCTTGAAAAAAAACTAAATAGTTTGATGAAAGAATTTTCTAATAATTTTAATTTGTAAATGTAAATTTTCTTTTATTTTTTCAAATTATAATAATGTAAATGTAATTTTATATCAATTAATTATTATTTATGACAAAAGATGAAATAATTTTTTAATTAGACCGGATCATAATTGTAATTTTCTTTTATTTTAGTATTTGGGCTGCCCCCAATAACACCAACCCAAAATAGTTTCAGTTCATCTTGACCAGCCGACAAATTTTGACAATAATGTACATTCAGAATTTAAATGGGGGTTTGTTTCCTTGTAAATTATGAAAAAAATAAATTAAAATTTTTTTTAGATTTTCAACCGTTAATTGTGTTGAACATAAATTCTAATTCTCTATATAGATTATTTTTCTATCACCTAAGACAGGAAAAATGGTCAACTTTCTAGAAATATCATCCTCAACTTCTTCTTTGTTAACTTCGTGAGATTTTCTGTTACTGTCTTTTCTCCCTTTCTTCTAATGCTATTTCTTTCTTTTACGTTTCTCACTTCTCCTAATATCACAGATCCCTCCTTTTCTTGACCTATTATTCTTTTTGTATTTTCCTCTATTCTTGATGTTGCAAATCTCCTCTTTTGTGTAAGAGAAAAAGAAGAAAAAGATGTATGGAAATAAAATATTAAAGAATATTTACAAATTTTTTGAAATTTTCGTGATGTACACAAATGGTCTCGAAAATGTTTTCGTTTTTTGATTTTCCTTTTTCTTTTCATCACTCAAATTTTCTTTTTCCATATTTTTGATATACACGAACAAGTCTTTTAAAAAAAGAGAGTTAGAATTCATGATGGGATGATGCATGTTTATGTATTTGAAAAATATTAAAATTTCTTTCTAGCATTTTATGGGTATTGAAGTAAAACATGGATCATTTTTCTAGTGTTTGATTTATGAAATTGATGAAAAATTCAACTAGATATTCCTGAATATATAGAAGGAGAAGAGTAAATATGCACCACTGTAGAAAAAAATTTGAAGTTCATTGTGCTTATTATCAATTTATATATATATATATATATATATAGTTAAATAAAGATAAATTTAAAATTATTAATTTATTTTTTCTTATATAATGAATGATAATTTATAATTTTATTATTATTGTTATTTAAAAAACTTTGATATAGTCAAATATAATGTTAAATCGATAATAAGTAATAAAATGGTAAAATAAAACAAAAAGAAACACATGGAAAACACCTGTCTATGATATCTTAGCAGTTGAGAGACCTTTTGTCAAAATTTATGGTTTTAAATTTAAAATTCAAAATTTTACTAATGCAATATAATTATTTTACCATAATAGTTATCAAAAAATAGACAATATAAATTTTTACTATATGAAATATATATTTTAACAAATAATATTATAAAAATAATTTTTTTCACTCTAATTGTTAAAAAAAAAAAAAAATTCTTACTTCGAAAATCACATTGAGTAAAATAAATAAATTTTTAACTCAATTAATTTGAGATTTTACTAAATAGAAAATTTTAAAATTATTAAAATTAAAATACCTTATTAATTAATGAACAACGCGGTGTTTGCAGATCAATCAATCAAACTAATGGTTGACTTGGCTTTACACCTTCGATGATACCAGTGTGTTCTCGGTCAACCGTCCGCGTGAACGCGCGTTCACACGCTCACGCCAAGCTTTTGAAGCCTGCGATTCTGCGAAGCTCCGCTGGCGGCGGGCGGCGGGCCGAGGGTCAGAGTCAACGCAGAACAGGTTTCTGCACCTGGAATTTAATTTGTGGTTAATATTTGAAATCTTAATTTTAGTTTTTTTTTTAATTTTTCGCTGGCGATATCGAAATTATAATACTTAAATATATCATATACGGTAAAATTGGGAATATTGACGCCGACCGCGTAAATGTGGCTAGTGTTCGATTTTGACTAAGGTTTTGTTTAATAAAATCTACGTTTTCGTTTGTAAATAAAGTTTATAAAAATTTTTATCATGTAAAAATATATTTTAATAAATAATATAATAAAAGTAAAAATGTTTACTGTAATTATTAAAAGGAAAAATAAAAAAGTTTTTTTTTATCACAAAAATTATATCAACTTAAAAAGTAAACTTTTAAACTCATCTGATATATAGACTTTGTCAAATAAAACCTACAAATTAGTTAAGCCACGAGTACATGTTTTTTAGCTCACATGATAATTGTTCCGTAAAAAAGGATTTTAGATCTTTTCATTATGTAATATTAAATCTTTATAATAATTTATCGAACGTAAAATTAGATCTTTATAGTAAAATATTAATTTAAATATAATTTTTAATAATATTTTCAAAAATATATCAAAAAAATTTTAATTTCTTACCAATTTACTTACTTTCGTATTTCGTAATAATTGTAATAAAAAAATCAATTTCAAAAATTCTTTTTACCAAACTAAGCTTGAGATTTCTTTTTCCGGTTAAACTACTTCCGAGAAAAGTTTGATAAATTTTATAGTAAAAATTTTGAAAAATCTGATGAAAATTTTCAATAATATTAAATTCTTTTAATCTCAATGAAATTTATGTTCAATCAAAATATGTTTATTCTTTATCGATTAATTACAAATTCTAGTTTCCGATCTCAATTAATTTCTTTCTTCTGATTTAAGTCGTTTTCGATTTTCAACCAAAATTAAGTAACATGAAAATTACGAAAAATACTTGAAAATTTTATCGATTTTATTCCATTTCAACAATTATTATTATATATAAACCTAGATTTAAATTTAATAAAGGGAGTCGTTATCAATTTAATATAAAAATATAATTTTTTCAAATATGCATCTGTGATTAAAAATGTAGTACAGTACGGTTTACTTTAAAATGCATCAATATTTATAAATAAAAAGATATTTATTTATTTTAAATAAATATATTTTTATTGTTATTACGTTTTAATTTAATATATTTTAATCATAAAATAAATATTTGCAATTTTTATTTTAATCATGAAAGAGTATTTTACTTTTTATTTTAAAGTGAATATATAAAAAAAAATCAAAAGTTTGAAATTCGTGGAAAATATTAAATTTAGGAAAACAATACTTGATGAAAATATTAATTTAAGTATTGTTTTCCTAAATTTAAATACTTGTATTTCCTTTAGTTTCAACTTTTTATCATTCTTAAAATCACTACTAATATCATTATTATTACATAGATTTTAATATGTAAATTTTTATTATTTAAATTATTATATAATTTTAATTTTGATCGTGAAATTAGTTTTAATTTTAACTTTATTTAATTTTCGAAATTCAAAAAATTATCATTTATTTTGGTTCATGTTTGGTAATATGGCTTGATAAATTTTTTACAATAGTTAAAGGTATATAGTATTTTTATCGATAGTATATAGTAATTATAATAGTTTTTTTCTGTAACATTTAATGTAAAATAACGAAAATAATTTTACTTTTAATAATTTTTATTAATTTTATAAATTTATTTTTCTAAATTATTTAACAAAAATTTTAAAAAATAAAATAAAAATCTTACCCTATAATAAGAAACGTGAATTTTCACCTCACGTGAACTTCATTTTCGAAGATAAGCTTAGTAATTGAAAAAAAATTATTTATTAATAAATACTTGCTCTGTTTTTCTCACCGCATTTTCGTGGTTTTCACGACGATCTCTGTTACAAAACCAGAAGCAGAGCAAAGTCAGCTTTCTTTTCCTCCTGCGACTTTCCGAGCGTCGTCTCTCCCACCTCCTCAGATTGCCAGTGGAGAACAGAAAGCTCCCTCTGGCCTCTGACCTGCTCTCTGGGTCCTATAGCTGGTTTGTCGGGAGTGTCTGCCTGAGCTCCGGCCGAATTCGCCCTTGACCCGCCGGCGTCTGGAACTTCCCCTTTCCGGTTTTCCAAAGTAAGTGCTTGGTTTTGTCGCCCGTCCATCCCGTCTTCTCCTGAATCTGCGGTCCTCGCCTGATTTTTCTGACGAGGTGCTTGTTGACCTAGATTGAAAGGCTTTTTTAATTTCTTTTTCCTGGTATGCTTGCTTATCTTTTCAAGGTGTCTTCTAGTTTTTGTGATTCTCGCCCTCTCTCTCTCTCTCGCTCTTCTGTTTTGGGTTCTTACATCGTTGGTTTGGGTCGTCATGGAAGAGGGATAGAAGGGTGAAAGAAGATTGAAATTGTTATTAGTGAGAACATGTTGAGTACCTTCGCCAGCCTTCACTGGTCTGTTCTGGGAACCCCCTGCTTTCGTTTCTTCACTCATCTTTCTAAGGAGGCTTCCCAAAGCTTTATTTAGGGTCTTTTCTTGGTTTTCCTTAGTAGAGACAAAGATCCATACTTGTATCTTTTCCATTCTTAAGGAATAGAAGAGGGGGTTGAATAGCCAAAACAAAGGAGGAAGAAGATTTCAGAAGTGATTCATTCTTCCATGAATTATTAACATGTTTAACATCTGGCATCAGATCAACAACTAATGGTTAAATCCCAATACTCCTTTTGATGCAAAGAAGAAACTCTTATGGAATGTGTTAAATACAACGATGACCTGGTGAATGGAAGTGAAAATTCTTGGTGTTGTGTATTTTGGACTTTTGATTTCTAACCAATATATAGAAATAGTTTTTCTATATTTGTAATGAGAACAATTGATTCCTTACCATACGTCTGCCTTAGTCTACTCTTCTAATATATTAACCATAATCAATTGAGATATTCAATTGATTTAAATCATCTAAAATATCCAGAGAATATTTCATTGTCTTTTATAACCACGTACACATTCAAGGCCATAATAAGATTTCTCTTTTAAAACTGATAAAACCCCATAATTCTGTTTTTATTTTTTTAAAAAAGATTGGTAATGTGTAACATGTGTTTGGATCTCTGATGTATGTTTTGTTTTTGGGGGGGTTTTCTCACAGGTTGTCTCTGATTCTTTACAACAGTTGCATAAAACACAGGAGCTTGAGAGATGCCATACAATAAATCGATTTGTTGTTTCTCCTTTTTCAGAAGTGAACCTTCAGCACAACGATCCATTGAAAATGATGCAGGTAAGCTGCATATGGAATTTGAGATCCTCACTTGAGTGCACCCCTATGGCTGGTTTTATTTTCCATTGCACCACTAAGCTAGCATCTTTATTCAATGATCCAGATGTCCCAGGAGTGAAGCAATTTACCCACAGGGAACTAAAAATTGCAACAGATAATTTTAGCCCTGAAAACAAAATCGGTGAGGGTGGCTTCGGTTCTGTTTACAAGGTAATTCTAATTCGATTTCCTTGATTGTATGGAAGGTCTGATTCATATTCTTAATGGAAATCTACCATTTGGTCTAATGTTCTTTAGATATTATGCAGGGAACACTCAAAGATGGAACCATTGCTGCCATAAAGGTTCTATCAGATGAGTCAAAACAAGGGGTGCGTGCGTTTTTGACGGAGGTCTCTGTGATCTCCGACATAGTCCATGAAAACCTTGTTAGCTTGTATGGTGTCTGTGTTGAAGGAGAACACAGAATACTATTATACAACTACTTAGAAAATAACAGCCTTGCTAAAACCCTTCTTGGTAATCATGTTTATTGGAAGAATCATGTTGTTTTTCTTGACTCGTGTACTGAACCAGTGATTTTTTGTTGTGCTTGCAGGCAGTGGCCACAGTGACTTAAACTTCAGCTGGAAAACAAGAACTAAAATCTGCATTGGCATTGCTCGTGGCCTTGCCTTTCTCCACGAACATGTTCAGCCTCCCATCCTGCATCGCGATATCAAAGCCAGCAATATTCTGCTCGACAAAGATCTGAACCCCAGGATCTCAGACTTTGGTCTAGCAAAGCTGCTTCCTCCAAACGCCACCCATGTCAGCACACGAGTTGCTGGCACAATGTGAGTACAGAAATTACAGCTTTTTCTGACCAGATCTTTCATTATATCAGACGAATTGCTTTCTTGTTGCTTTCTCTCTCTCTTTCGGTGTAAGTCTATATATTCCAACATGTCTCTGTGTTCGTAAGCTTTCTATAGATTTACCATACAGGCATTTTACATATGACATGCGTAAACCTAACTCTAACACTATAATGAGATTTATCTTAATAAAATTAATTGACTAATAGAAAATGATTTATAAGTGTTTTAAGAGTTCAAAAGTTCATCAATCACCGTATCTCTTTTAGTACGGGATTATATATTCCAACATGTCTTTGTGTTTGTGAGTCTCCCCTAAGGTTACCATAAAGGCATTTTGCATATGATTTGTGTAAATCTGACTCTGGTAGCATAATAAGATTTACTTTATTAAAATCAATTGACTTTTCGAAAAAAACTCACAAGTGTTTGTAAGAGTCTAAATTCATAGCATCATTCTGATACCGTGATGATATATTCCAACACATTTTTGTTTCGTCATTTGGTAAAAGAGCTTGCTGCATTATTGTTGCTTGCAGTGGTTACCTGGCACCGGAGTATGCAATTAGAGGGCAAGCGACGCGAAAATCAGATGTTTACAGTTTTGGGATTTTGGTGATGGAAATAGTCTGCGGCAGATGCAACACCAACACCAAGTTGCCCGCGGAAGATCGCTTCCTGCTCGAGAGGGTGAGGCCACAGAAGAGAGATCTCTGCGCAAAAATTTTCATGTCAAGAGATGATAAACTGGACTGCACTTGAATGTGGGCAGGCATGGATTCTGCAAGAACGCAAGGAGCTGACGCAGCTGGTGGATTACTCCTTGGGAGGCGACTTCGACAAGGAGGAGGCGGGGAGGTTCATGAAGGTGGCGCTGATGTGCACGCAGGAGTCGTTGAGGGACCGTCCGTCCATGTCGTCGGTGGTCAAGTACCTGATCGGCAGGAGAGACGTCCGCAATGTCGTCGTCAGCCGCCCCAGCTTGCTCTTCGACTTCATGGAGGGAAGGATGAGACAGGGGTACGCCGACCGGAACCCTTCGTTCGACGCCACCACCGCCTCGTCCGCCAACCCCTTCGGCTCGTCCGTCGATGCCCCCACCGCCGCCACCTCCGCCAACCCCTTCAGCTCATCCGTCGATGCCCCCACCACCGCCACGTCCTTCCCCTACTCCTCCGCATGCGACAAGGCCTGATCCGGAATCAATCCAACACCCAATCCTACCTTCTTCCTCATCTGCCACCGTCGCCGCCGTCCTCACCACCGCCGTCGCTGCCGTTGTCGCCGTCGCCGTCGCCGCAGCTGCCCTTTTTTTCTTTTCAGGAAAATTACTTATTTTTACACAACTGAAAATATTTTTCTAACGAATGCTTCTAGTAATAATATAACAATTCTTATGTTTATAAGTAAATTAAATCTTCGTTAATTTCATTCAAAAGGTATATATTTCATATGATAAGTCTTATAATGTAGAAATAAGAGATTATGTTAATAATATTAGGTTTGCATTGTCTTGTATTATTTGTTTCAGTAGAACACAACAAGAATTTGATTTCATACGTAATTATTTTAGTTTATTTCATACAAAATTTACTCTTTTTGTATTTAAATCATTTGTGCGTGAAAATGATAGAAAAAGAAATTACGAGAATTTAATAATTAATAAAAAATGAAAATAACGAAATTTTATCAAAAATTACAGAATTATAAGATTATTTGTGTAAATACGATGGAAAATGATTGAATTAAAAATTTAGGTATTTTATGTCTATATAAGAATTTATAAATATTTAAAATTTATGTACTTTTTTTTTTTTTTTTTAAGGCATCGTCGATCTCCTTCATCTTGACAGGCAAAAGTCATTTTAACTTTGTAAATAAGTTATTTGTAATAGTGTTGAATATTGGTCACAATTCCACTGCTTACAAATTACTTATTCATATCTAGAATAGAAAATTGCACAAACAAATGTAATCTTAGGATAGGATAACTTTTTTTAACTTCGAGAGCTAAATAGAGTTGAAATTGAAATTGATTTTGTGAACGAAAATAAAATTATATAGTAATTTAAATGATAAAAATTTATATGTTAAAATTTACAAGTAATAATGACGTAAATGATTTTAGAAGTTGAAAATAGTTAAAACCAAACAGAGTGTTAGTCTAACACAATTTTTCAAGTTATGTTCGATTGATCTCTAGTAAAACTAGGTCTTACCAACATGACTCAATACGAGCATGCATGCATACTCGAACGACAAAGTTGAGTTTTCTGTCATTTACAAAATAGTATACTAAAGTTTCATTTGAGAATAAGAAGTTTTAGCTTTAATAACTATGAAGATTGAGTTGAAGTTGAGAGTAATTTTGTAAATGATGTTAGAGTTATATAGTAAATTGTAAGGTAAAAATTTGTATAATAATGATAATATATGATAATTTATAAGAAGTTAAAACTTTTTACTCATAAATGAAACCTAAAATCACTATACAGTGAATCATACACCATTTTGCAAAAACAATAAATCAAAAATTCATTTTTAACGTATCATTTATGCATAAATGGCATTCTACTTCTCAAGTTCAATCGTTTGTTTTTATTAAACCCTTGTCTCGTAAATAAATCAAAGAAATTTTCTAATTAAAAAAGTTCAACATAAATCTATAACTTAGTACAACATATCATTAATTCCCCTAGTACATCTATTTATACAATTATACAATATATTTTTTTTAAAAAGATATCTTAGTAGTTGAAAGGTCTTTCATTATAGTCGAAGATGAAAATAAATTAAATCATAATTGTCAAAAAAAATCCTAAATAACTAATGATTTAAATTAAACAGAGATGGATTTTAAGACCTAGCTTTCAATCAAATATCAATACACATTAATTTAATTAAAAATTTGTGCATTATTATGAATCTAATTTATCCTTATATTAATATAATTTTATTATTTTAACATTAATTTAAAATAATTTAATTAAAATTATTATTATTATTTATATGTATGGCTGGAGAGAAAGGGAGGGGGAGGGAAAGCGACAAGCATGCGCGAAGCACGAGGCGCGGAGGGCAGCCGCGTGTCAGCGTCCAACTCGGGCCCACCGACCCGACACATGTCATAATAATTAATTATTTTTTAAAATGATGATTTCGAATAACCCTTTTTTTTTTTTAAATGGCTACCGTACGCTTTTTTTTTTAATGGCTACCGTACGTACGCATCCACACAAACGAAGCGATGAATTTCGAATTTTAAAATAAATATTTTCACGCACGTCGCCCAACCAAAAATCTGAAAGCCGGGGGACTTGCGTGCAAACACCGGAAAGTCGGGGGGCCTGCATGAAAAATAGGTCCGGGGACCTGCATGCAAAGATCGGAAAATCGAGAGTCTGGAAAATAGGAGGGTCTGGGGGCTGTGGAAAACAGAAAAAGTTGTGGGACCTACATGCAAAAATCGAAAAGTTGGAAGGCCTGTGTGTAAAACAGGAAAGTTCGGGTCCTGCATGCAAAAATTAGAAAGTCGAGGGTGTGCGTGAAAAATAGAAAAGTCGTGGGACGAGTATACATAAATCGGAAAGTAGGAGGGCCTGCGTGAAAAATTAAAAGAGCCGGGGTCCTGCATGCAAAAATTGGAAAGTCAGGGAACTACGTGGAAAATAGGAAAGTAAGGAGAGGGGACTGAAAAATAGAAAAGCCGGGGTCCGGCATAAATCGTGAAGTTGGAGAGCCTGCGTGGAAAATAAGAAAGTCAGGGGCCAGCATGCAAATATAAGAAACTCAATGATCTGCATCAAAATTACGAAAGTGGGGGTCAGCATGAAAAATAGGAAGTCCGAGGGCTTACATGCAAAAAGCGGAGAGCTTAAGGTCTGTGCGAAAAGTAGGAGGGGGCTGCGTGAAAAACAGAAAAACCGTGGTACCTGCATGCGTAAATCTTAAAGTCGGAGGTCCTGCGTGAAAAATAGGAAAGTCGGGGTCCCGCATGCAAAAATCGGAATATCGAGGAGAATGGTAAAAAGGAAAGTCGGGTGCCTACGTGAAAAATTGAAAAGTCGGAGGACCGGAATGCAAAAAAAGAAAAGTCGAAGGTGGGAACACAAGAAATAAGAAAGTCGAGTGGCCTGTATGCAAAAATCGGAAAGCAGTGGGAGGCGGGGTGCTGCGTGCAAAAAGCGACGCGCCGTACGGCGGGGGGGGTGCGTGCAAAAAGTGACGCCGCGGTACGGCGCGCGGGACAGTGCGAGGCGCTGGAGGACGCAGAAGCGGCAGCGTTGGGATCGAGGGGAATATTAATCATTCGCCGTTCGTAAATTATTACTTTTTTACTGCAAAATTTCTACAGTTCATTGTCAAATCTGTGGACGCCGTGTTCCATTACTTCCGTGATAGTTTTTTTTTTTTTTGGGTTCGTTTTTTTTTAAAACATTTTGGTAAATTATATTTAATAAATTGTATTTATTTAAATTATATTTACTGTATATTTTTATTTTTTATTATATACTTCTGTTATATACAATAATATTTATCAAATTTTTTTTAATATTTTGTATCAAAAATACCATACCAAAAGTTAACATTATACATCATGTAATTTCTTAAAAAAAAAAAAATTTCATTTCACATAATTTTACCTATTAAATAAATACAACTTAAAATAGTTTAAATTTCTTTTATGAAAAATAAGTAAATATATAATATAATTAAAATCATTAAAGTGATATCTTATGTTACATTTGTTTGCTTTTTCAGCTTTGTAATTGGAGTTAATTAGAATTATTATTAGTTGAGTTTGTTTGAAATTTTTTTAAGTTAGTTCTAATTACTATTAGCTACTTGTGTTGTATAGTGTAATGTTTTTTATCAACACTGTGGAAACTTCAATCACAGAAAAATCTCTCGAAATTTATGATTTTAAGTTTATGACTTCGTAGAATTACCTTAATATATAATAATTTTCAAAAAAATAATAATGTAGCTTGTGGAAGAAGTAACCTTAAATCTTGAAACTTTGATTTTTAACCTTAAATTTTAGTGGTTAAGAGATCTCTCACTAAAATCTTATGGTCTAAGTTTGAAACTTCCCTAATTAGAATTATCTTAATGTATGTAATAATTGTTAAGAAAATAAAAATAAAAATAATTAAAGTAAAAAATTGAATAAATGTTAAAAATAGAATTAAATAGAGTAAAATTTAAAAAATATCTTTTTTTTTGGATTATACCAAATTAAAATGTGACAAACCCACTGTTAATGAACTGCATTGATCATGTAATGACTGTGTTAATTAATTTTATTCACTTACATGTTATAGCATCAAGGAAGAAAAAAAATCCTTATAAGATAGCGATCTCCTAATCAAAACTTATAAGATTCAAGCCTGCAACATATACAGAGCGAAAAATCAGCAGTTGACTATATGCATGTGTTCATTGAACTGAATTATAAACATACATATAGACTCATATTTTTCAGATCCCACTTACAAGGACCACCGGCAGTGGCTATATGTTAATGTTATTGTTGCTGCCATATTTTCTTTAATTCAATCATAAAGAGAAATTTATGTTTTTCATAAATTTAGGGTTTAGGGTTTATTATTATTATTTTTTTATGTTTTTCAAGATACAAACTTCAGAAGATGAAGCTAGGAAGAGATCGAAATGTTGAAAATTAATCAGGAGGAAAAGTAGCGCACTGGTTTAGCAGTGAGCAAGCAGCTAGCAGTCCTCGGAAAAATGGAAAGCCTGCAGTGTCTGAAGGAACACTTGTTGGTGGTTCTATTAATGTGCAGAGGACAAACGCTACTGGTTGCTGTTGCAGGAGCGGGACAATAATAACGTGTCACTGGTTGCTCCTCCTTCACCAGCTAGAAGATTCTCTCCTCCACCGCTGCAGCCATGATCCATCCCTATTTTTCTTTAAGTAGAGTGTGTGTGTATACATGTTTATATATAGAACCAAATATATAACCCTAGGAGAAGAGTGTGTTAGCTAGGGTTACTATTTTATGTCTGTCGATCTTATCATGGGTCTCTTCAGATATATATGTAATGTGTTTTTAAATTGTGGTAATATATAGTTTAATCTGTGTAACCCAGTTCGATGACATAAATATATATAATCTCTAGCTCTTGCTTGCAGAGATACAAAGGGGAGAGTATTAACTATAATCAGGTATTGCAGAGATACAAAGGGAATATAATGAAGATATATATATACAAAGTGGTGGATTATTAATTGATTTGTAGATGAAAGTTAACAAAATGGCAGAATTTATCCAGTTTTTGCTTCTAATTAATTAAAAAGCATTGCCCATTCTTAATTTCAAGGAATGTAAATTAGGGCTTTGTTTAATTCAGAATGGGATGTGACGACATGATTCCATAAGTACAACAAGCAAGAGAGCTCTTTGGTAGAGGCATGAGGAGAATAGCAGATTTGCATCACTTCTGTGCTTTCAGAAGAATAACAGCGCGTCTACTTTCATGTATTTGGATACACACACACACACACATCTGTCACCCAGCTAGCATAATAGAATGCACGTACAGATCGACAGGTGCATATTGATCATATGTAGGTGAGGTTAACGATTATGATCACAAGTGGATCAGGAGGCGGGGCGCCACAATATTGTCTTTGGAGCTGGAAGGAGTGTGTCAAGCTGCTAGCTAGCTACATGATGGGAGCATATATATGTTCATAGTTAGGGTTTTGGCTTCAGAGAATTTCATGTGCCAGCATTTTTCTTTGCTTTGCATCCATTAATTTGTTGGTGGTGTTGATCACCTGCATGCAAAGATCACATGGAAGATTTAGAGTAGTAAATATACTTAAATGTATGGTATGGTATATATATTTGACAAGGATATATATACATAATCATTCAATCAGAACCAGTGGATTTGAAAGGGGATCTATCCGTGAACTGGCTTCTGCAACAATATATATATAATTAAGCATATATTCAAACACCAAATTCAAAAAAAAAGGGAAAGAAAGTGGCATATCTAAATTGTTTGATGGGTTAATATATATATATGGATTATAAATATATATGAATATGATTTGACTGTGATACCATTTTGCACCAAATATGAGTAAGTATATGAGCAAACTAGCTAGCTTGTGGGCAATGGTAGCCCTAGCTGCCTGGCAATAGTCAGGAGGAGCAGATGGCGGAAAAGATTAAACATATGTGTATGCCTGTGAGTAAACATGGGAAAGATTTTAGACCAGGCACAAGCTTGATGAAGATCAAATTGAACCAGTGGCACATTTAGCTGGTAGATCGCGAGAATACAATGTGATCGATCATCTATTCAATTGCATAGATTTTTTTTTTTTAAATTTCTTCTCCCCACACACACACATATACACACACACAAATGTTACATGAAATAAGAAGCTGGACATCCAAGTCCTACTGATTCTAGAGAAGCTAGCATGCGTTATGCAACAAATGGACACTAATTAATGAACAATACACAGGACTAGCTGTTCGATGTCCATGTTTAGACTTTGCAGAGAAGGACCCAAATCTCCTCGTGAATATTCATGGTGTGGTTTTGATCGAGCTAGCTGCAAATATCAAAGACAAGGCATGAATTAGATCAGATCCGAGCAGAGAAAAGAAAGAGGAGCCGGGGAGCATTGGTCATCAAGCTTGCAGTCGAGTGTATATATATATATATCTATATATATATATATGTATGTATGTATATGTATGTACATTTACGTCTGCTGATCATATTGCTGAAAAAAATCGCAGCTTCTTTCTAGTTCTTGTGCAGCGAGCACGTGCAACTTCCCAAGTTTCATACTAACCAGGACACTGTAGTATGATATATATTATGGCACAAACATGTATCTATATATATATAACATTACATTAGATGGTGTGAAGATCGAACAATTGCAGCACCATAGATCGAAGAAGCTAGCTACGAAGATCAATCGAAAACCCTAACTAGATCAATCGAAAACCCTAACATGTTAGATTATAATTAAATGGTAGATGGATCGAGTGGGGTAGGGGGAGTGAGAAGGTATGCTTGGCTCCTCGTACGCCACCCATGGTAGCCAATCAAAGGCACAGATTGGTCTATACGTGTGGCATACAGGGAGCCAGGCACAACCCATGCTTTCACCTCCATCTCCCTTCCTCCCAACTGCAAAAAACCCACTTGTTAATTCATATATATATGATACCCAACACACACACACACACATATGTATCTATTTAGCTCTCGATCGGTCGATCGATCAATCGATCTCTAGGCGCACCAGAGAGGATCGATGAGCGATCGACATGAACAGGGAGGGAGATGGATATGGAGAGGGAGAAAGAGAGAGGAGGAGATGGAAAGGAATGGGGGGAGGAGGGGGTGGATTTATAGGCAGCTGGTGGGCGGGATCCAGCTCCAACACAAAATCAAACCACCAAAACACAAATAATAAAATAATGAAAAGTAAACAAACAATCAAGTAAACAAGCAACCACGCACGCACACTTTGGAAAAGGTCAAGAATTAAAGTTGCAGGTACACGCACCCATGGCTAGCTACAAAAGCTTTTAACACACCACCACCACCACCATCATCATCATCATCATCCTCTCCACTCTCCTTTTTCTCCCAAAGACCTAAGCTTGGAAAGAGGACCCCCCCTCTCTCTCTCTTTGTGTCTCTGTCTCTCTCATCTCTGATCTGATTCCATTACTCCGTACGTCCAACAAGGCCACATCCCTATCACCAGGCATCTCTGATCAGGCACAGACACAGAGAGAGAGGGGTAGAGAGAGAGAGAGAGAGAGGGAGGGGGGAGATCGAGCTTTCAGCAGAACCCAACTCCATTTGTTTCCAAACCTGAAGGTGGTCTCAGCGGAAAGATGGGCTTTTTCTCTCAGCACCCATGGATTGAGAATTGTCGCAGAGCGCTTGGATCAACCCTAGATTCGATCTTCATGCAGATTTCCCAAACAAAAAAAACAAAAAAATCCATCCACGTACACCTTTGATTAATTGGTCGTGGGTATGCGCAGTTGAAATTTAATTCTTCAACGTCGCAAGCCCTAATCACACTGAACCATTTCTCATGCAATGCAACAAGAGCAAAACGATGCACCTCACTGCACACCGTCAGTACTAATCACTGTAGCAGACCATCACCACCGTATTTTATTAATTTTTCCATTAACCATATGCACGATTCATGGTAAGCATTTGCTGTAAAGTTTTTTAACTGTATTTATTAGACACTTTGAAGGAATTTATATCTCCTGGAAATCAAACAAGTGAAAAGGAAAATTTGAAAAGTTTTTCATTAATTTAGAATATTTTTAATTTTTTTAAAATTAAATATAAATTTTCTTATATTTTCGTAAGGTACATAAATGATCTTATAAAATTTTTCATTTCTAGAATTTTAAAATTTCAATAATAAATTTTTTTTCATATTTTTTTTTTCATTGATTTCTAGGAGGCACAAAAAAACCCCCCCTATAGTGTATAGTGATGTATAGTGAAACAATCAAGTAGTAGTGAGAATGCATGGTAAGTTATAAGGTAAAAATTTATGTACATAAGAATTTATATAATAATAATAACATATAAGAATTTGCAAAGGAGGAGAAAAAACTCTTTCAAACATACGCTTGTATATGACCCTCCCCCTCCAATTTTTTTTTTTATTTTACAAATGAATGAAGTTAATTTACTTAAATTATTATCATTATTATTATTAAAATTTTATCTCAAAATTGATCAATTGATAATGAGAGAACAATAACATTATAATATAAATCAAAACGTAGGTTCAACTACAATACCATTGTACATCGTGAACAATGTAGAATTTTCTTTCTAATTAATGCTCGATCTCTTACCTTGCACTTGATCGATCATGACTCCTTATAGCAAACAGGTATCTTACGGTTGATCGAAAATATATATGCTCTGATACTATATTAAAAATTCATTTCATTTTATTTTAAAATCAACTAATAGTTACAGAACAATATCATTATAATGTAAAGCATACAGGTTCTAGCACATCTTAAATAATGTGGGTAGTGGCAAAGTGAGAAATGTGAGCATTATCCTCTTTATATATACATCATAACATATAATATATTACGCTAATTGCAAGTTTAGAAAGATGGTGACGATTAGGCAAGATTTCAAACTTTTCATCGAAGGAACTAAGAAGGAAAGCTCAAAATTTCAAAAACACATTACATTAATTTGCTTGATGAATTAAATCATACCTGAACAACATGTAAAATCATCGTACTTTGAACTTTAAATCCTAAAGTTTGAACCATGCACGTATGTATGAATATTTTACCAATTATCTCATCACATAGCGTGTTTAAATCTAAAATTTCGTTTGATAATAAGATGTTCTAACTCCAATAACCATGAAACATTAAAATTAAAATGATTTTCGTAAATAATATTAAAAATTACATAATAAATTATAAAATAAAAATTTATATAATTAATAATAATGATATATTATGAAAATTTATAAAGAATTAAAACTTATTATTTTCAAATAAATGCAATGGGATTGGTTGAGATAAATTTTGAATTTTTAAATCTCTCTCTCTCCGACATAAATCCCTTGAACTTAAGAGGCGAGCAGTGATTTGATTGACGGATTGATTGAGATGCGTGGGATTCAGGTGAGGTGAGCTGCCATTTCATTGTTTTGTGCAGACCAGACGTTCTTAACTACTGCCATGTGATTGTCTGTCTCTGCCGCCCACCGCATTATATAGATATATATATTCACTGAACACGCCTCCGACACACCCGGGCCCCTCTTTTGCCGATAACAATCCTAATTAATCATAATAATCATCATTATCATTGTCGTTAATTTTGCTGGGAGTTGAAATGAATGGCTGATTATATATATCACAACTGCTTTTGAATTTAAACCATGTTTCTTTTCTTTTTTTCATTTAATTATGTTTATAAGTTGATTAAAGGTGTGTTGTTTTTTTAGCTTCAATTAATGTATCTTGAAGTTGTACTGTGGTAGTCTTTTGAATGAGTAATGCTTAAAAGAAGGTGTATGTTCTGTTTGATTTTAATTTTTTCTAATTTCTAAAATCACTTCTAATGTTATTATTATTATTACATAAATTTTAATATATAAATTTTTATTACTTAAATTATTATGTAATTATTATACAATTCTAACTAACTTTAGCTTTATCCAACTCCCATAGTTTGAAATTTTTTTTCACCAAATGTACCCATTGTTTAGGAATTACATTAATTTGTTTGTTGCAATAGTAATTTTTGTAAAGTTTTAATTTTATTTTTTTTAAAATGTGATGTGATTAACGTTTGATGAGTTGTTAATGGTTAGTGATGATATTTTATTTTTAAACATGTTTTTTTATTGTTAAGTATATTTTAAATGCAATTTAAAAAATATATATATGTGGGAATGCATTTTAAATTATGTGAAGATATATATATGTGTGTGTGTATGTAAGAATATATGTAAATGATTATGTAATGATATATTTAAATGTTTCGGGATTGAAAGGGTATTTGTGTCTTTTGGGCTGAGGGATTACAAGAAGTGACATGAAAGAAGCTTTTGGATTTTTCCAAACGTAGAAGGAGCTGCCAGAAACTAGGAGTTGCTACAATGACAAAATCTATATATCATGCTTGTTTGGTTTTTTTTAGGAACTACTCCTAGCAATGTTAAAAGCTAGAAACTTTCGTAAACAAACACATCCTAAGAAAATTGATTGATATTACCTAAATTATTGTTGGTGGTTATTAATTAATTTGACGAGTCTCAAGAACCTAGTTGTTAACTTCTAGGGTTTAACATTGGATGAACGTCTCATTGTATCATAAACCTTAAACTCTTTATTTTACAGCAACCAAAAGGGTGGGAATTAACATTAATGATCTATTTGAAGTTGGCTAAATTGTAAACTATTTGATATCATTAAGTCATGTATCATATATCACAATTTGGTGTTGATGCCAACGATATAATATTTTTCTGTATTTTTATTACATTTGTTGATGATTTAAATTAAGATAGAAGTACGTAGAATAATTGAAGGCAGTCAACACACTTACAAATTAACTTTGCATTTAGGTTAATTGTATGGTTATTGTATAAACAAGATTTATATATGTTTATGCATGCATACATATACATGAATATATAAAATAAATCATTTCTTGTTAATTAATTGATTAATATCTCATGAATTTACCAAGAAAGGGTGCATGTTTAAATTTGAAAACTTTAATTCTTAATTAATATAATACAACAACAATAATAATTTGTCATAAATTTATAAAGTAGGGTTGACTAGACGAATCATTTTCTCCATTACTACTTAATTATTATAATAGATCTTGGGTATTTAAAAGTCTTATTTTTATAAATCTCATGACCATATAATTCTATATTTTTATAATTATTCTTATTTTTTGTTTATCCTACACTCAAACTAATTTCTTTAACTCTAAATTATATCTCTATAATTTTAATTTTAATTGATTTTACCTTATTTAATTTTCAACATAAGGGTGCATTTATTTTAGCTTTAGAGTATAATTCCTAACTTTAGAGTGATACTATAGTTACGCCTTAAAGGAATAGTGTTTGAAAGAAAGTGTAATAGTTCAAGAGTAACGTTAATTTGTTAGTTGGAGTGATAACTTTTAGAAAGTTCTAATTTTACCTTTAAAATTTTTTTATTATAAATATTTTTAACAATATTTGAAGAGTTTATTTTATTAAAAATGTTTTCAAAAGTTTCAAATTTTTTTTATAAAGTTTTAATTTGATGATTTTATATTTTAAAAAATATTTTTTATTATACAATCTATTTTAAATCTTAAATTTAAAAAGGTAAGAATACAATATTTTTTCCTTAATTTCTCTTTTTTTTTTTCATTTTTCATATTCCTCTCTCTTTTGTTCACAAAAACATAGAGCAATCGATCAATAGGTGCGAGGTTAGCTATGTCTTGAAAGTTCAAAAGCGGCTCCCAAGTCAAGGAGTTATACATAAGCTGCTTCTCAAGGAGATAGAAATTAAATTGGATTGGAGCATTGTGCCTCAATATAGGAGCAGTTAGGAGCATAAAAAATGTATTGTTTATTTACATCGCCACTAAAATTACTTCAACCCACTTCAGGAGCAGTTAGGAGCATAAAAAATGTATTGTTTATTTACATCGCCACTAAAATTACTTCAACCCACTTCAGGAGTTAATAGTAAGTGTAAATAAATGCACCTTAAAACTATGTCATAAGCAAATAACATATATATATGCACTAGGGTATTTGTCATTGCATTTCCATAGTTATCTTGCTCATAACTACAACAAATAAATATAGACTTAAAGAGAACTCTTGGCATAAATTAAACCTGTCTATTAGAAAACTATGCCTTGGCCATTTAATTCCTATTTCACCCATGCACTTGTGCACTTCAATGAGAATATATTCCTATCCAATAATTTTACTACATTTTATTTTCTTGATAGCTTATTTTACCTCTAAACTACTTTTTTTTTTCTGAAATAATTATATTTTATATCCTTTATGCTGGTGCCCAAAGTGAAAACACACATAGGAAGAAGCTAAGCATCCATCTACTCTCATTCTTGATCTAGTAGTATATCAATTACATTGCTAGATCAAGGAATTGTGAGCTATGATTTGTCTTCTTGTTCTTAGTTTTACTTATTGAAAACTGTTTTCTGAATTCCAACTCCAACTTTGCACAAACTTTTATGTGTTATTATTACCACACAAACTCTAACTTTCACCACATTGATTACCATGCAGCTTCAACTCGATCTATTTGTTTCACAACTCCTAGTTTCAACTTCATTCAACCCTCAAAGATAGCTGGAGCTCTTCTCAAATGTACCCCTAGTTTGTTTTCCTCATGGGGTTTCACTACTTTAAATGCTTAGCTTTAGAGGTGGCATTGATCACCCCAAGGTTCTAGCAATTAAGCAATATTAATTAATTACTTAATGATTGGAATTATAAATGTTTCTTAATTTAATTTGTGCATTAATATTCCGAGGGAAGGTAGCAATAAGATGCTTTCTTTTGCATTTCTTTTGTATATATATAAAGTTTTGCATCATCTGGTTATTCTGCAGTAGACATGTATCATCAATATTTTTATGCTGTTTTTGCATAAAATAATCATATTGGTTTTTCTCATGCACATAATAATATATATATATAATGCACTTTGAGTAACACTTGCTACAACATGGATGACAAATGTTGAGGATGATAATTAAAGCATATATGGGTCCATTCCATTATTCCATCTAATCTTTTTGCTAAAATGCCATATTATATATGCAAAGAAGTTAATTTTGATACCAATGTTAAATCATATATATATTTCATTCCATCTAGTATTACTGATCCATTTTTGAAATAAGAGATCAGTACTAATTATACAAAGAATTTAATTTTCATACCCTACTTGGAACCTCCATTTGGAACTGCTAGTCTCATCAGCAAACAACAGTTGATGGTTCAGATTAACCCACACGCGAATAACACAAGATGCAACAGTATTAGTATGTGGTCATATAAGACCATGAAATATTCTTCAAATATTATGGAATAATTAAATCAATTAAATATCTTAATTGATTATGGTTACTATATTAAGGAAGCAGATTAAGGTGAAAGTATGGTAAGGAATTCATTTCTTTAAATACGAATATGAAAAGATCATTTTTATATACTAAAGAAAAACAGAAATCCAAAATACACAACATAACAACACGAAGACTCTTACTTTCATTCACCGGAGCTCCAATCCTTCTACTATCGTCATTCTCATCCTTTTGCAGTTATTTAATTGCAGTAATTGATCCTTCAAAGTCTCCAATCTTTCTTCTGCATATCGACATTCAAACATATACAAGCAATTGCAATTAAACTGCATCCGTGTTATATATTGATACTATTAATTTATTATACACTAGATTTTTTTTTTTTATACACTAGAATTAATGATCGATGTATACGCACATACGCAAGTGGCCGGGGGGGTACGTTGCATATATGGCGGTCGCCGGCGCCGGTGGTCGCTTGCCTTTCCGATCGCTGCTGTAGTGCATCTATTCCCGGCGGGCCATGCATGTGTGCTGCATCAAAACATATAACATTGATTTGATGGGAGCACATCAAAATGCTTGTGTACAGGCATTTGACCTTTGGAGGAGCATGAGTGCCCCCACATGCATGCCGACATATATATATTCCAAACGCACAACTTCAAGCTGGATTTTGCAGCAAAAACGGCAATTCAGACTTCCATCCCCAATATATATATATATATATATATATATATATATATATATATATAGAGAGAGAGAGAGAGAGAGAGAGAGAGAGAAAATAAAATATTAAAGAGGGAGAGAGAGGGGAAGAGCTCTTCTACGTGTTTGTGCGCTTTTGAAAAACGGTGGAAATGAAAAATCGAAGAATTGTGGTAAATTATATGGTGAAAAATCGGAGTGCGAGCACGTGAAAGTTTCCACTGTTTTCGGAGTGGGACGGTGAGAAAATTTGTCCCCCTATTTATACCAGGAAAATAAGGGAAAATATTTTCCCCATTTAATGATTAGTGTACACAAATACTAGAAAATGATGAAATTTTTTTTTTACCATTTTTCATTTCCACTATTTTCCAAAAGATACAAACACGTAGGGTTAGTCACATGTACGTCTGTGTCTGTACAAGATGTGTTCAC
>JAMKPZ010003150.1:0-10175 GCA_024699675.1 Amphibolis antarctica
AGTCAGACGTAGCAGCTGCGAAAAATCAAATTTTAAGAGTGAAGAAAGGAAAGAAAATGAAAAGAGATGGGATGACGGGAGAGAGAACATGGAAGTTTGAATGACAAGAGGACGAAGTGTACAGATAATAACTGTTCACCTTTCACCAACTCCGAGAGCAGTGCAGTGAAGCCAGTGAATGCAGCCAGCTGTTAAGATCGAAAATGAAAAAGAGAGAAAATGATTGTTGTTAGATTTTAACTTTATACGGTTATTTGTTTAACATAACTTACTTTAATGTTCAGGTTACGTATATTACAATAGTGAAAGTAGATATAAGATAAAGTTTACAATTTAAAAAAATACATGATTTACTGTAAAATAGTTATGATATTATATTTTAAAATTTGTGATGAATAAATAAAATATATAAAATAATAAATATATTATTAAATAAAATATGATGTTTTACTTTCGAAGAGTTTTTTTGGTCTAAAATATGTGAAATATCGAATAAAATAGTCTAACACTATCAAGTCTATAATAAAACTCACCTCTCGATAATAAAAAAAAAAGGTCTAAAGTCGTTGAACTTAAATGTTTAAATGATGTTACTCAAACTAATTTAAGATATCTTTTAATTAAAAATAAGTATATCAGCCAGGTTAAAAGTCGTGCACGTCTATCATAGCCATCAAATTTGACAATGCCTCATTTTCGACGTGTGGAATAAACAAGTCTGGGACGACGTGTATCATCGCACATCATTATTGAATATCACCGGTTATGATAAATAACGTGTGAAACAAGTAAGTCCGAGAATAGATGATGTGTAGAACAAGTAAGTCCGGGAGATATTGAATACCACCGGTGGAATAACAAGATCTTGGTCACAATCAGGAAGGAGCACTGAAAAGAGAGAGAGGAGAGAACACCGAAAAAGGATAAGAAGAAAAAATATTGATGAATGACAAGACCAGAAATACTTAAAGTTCAACAACCACTGCCCTTGACCAAGAACACGGTATCAAAATGATAGAAAGATAAGATAAGGAAATCACCGCTTCTGATTCTTGATTAAAGATCAGTCAATTGATCCTCAGTTGTTTAAATACATAGTCACCCTCAATTGTTCACGGTGGTTTGAAATGATAGATGTAACAGCTGAAATCTTTCACGTACTCCAAAAGATATTTCTAAATAGGCGGTGGAGTGAAGCCAAACGCGGTCTTTGACATAGCAGTTACTAAAAATCAAATCTGAAACGTGTGAAAAACGATCAAAGTAAATACCTTTGACTTTGACTTGGCAGAGAGTGAGATCACCGATACATCACGCATACGAAAAATTTGAAGAAATGGGCGACGTCAATCATACGATGGAACGCATGATTCTAATACCATATGTGTTGTTTATTTAAATACAGAAGGTACAAGTTACATCGACAACTTATTTGTGATTTACTCGTAACGAGAGTAAATATGGTTACTTCGTATCACTACCTTTTGCTGATGTTGGTGTTGGTGTTGGTATGGTTGTCATCAGTCTTACCTTCAAGAGTATTCTGTGAGTATTCTGTTGGTGGTTGCATTGTGTTAGAGAAAGAAGCACTTTTGCAATTCAAGCATGGACTCCATGATCCTCAAGGTAACCTTGACACCTGGACAAGCAACCATGATAAGAAGGAAGATTGTTGCAGCGGTTGGCGTGGAGTTGGGTGCGATCGTCGAACTGGCCATGTTGTTGAACTCAACCTTTGTGGCATGAAACTTGGTGTGAGAGGTTCCAATAAAGACTTGGATCGACCTATCTTATGCTACTTGAAATATTTGCGCCATCTTGATTTCAGCTTCAACAATTTCTACAATTGTAGCATCCCATCTTTCCTTGGTTGCTTTACGGAATTGAGGTATCTAAACCTTTCTACTTCATATTTTCATGGAATCGTACCTTTCTCTCTTGGTAACCTCTCCAATCTTGTCCAACTTGATCTTTCTTACAATGCATCCCATTCTTACTGGTTTAGAAATTCTTATCTCAAAATTGATGATGATGCAAGTTGGCTCCGACGACTCCTCTCTTTGGAGTACATCGATATAAGCTATTTTCAATTAAATAATTACTCGTCTCAATGGATTCAATCCCTCAACGAATTGCCTTCTTTGTCAACATTAATATGTCACATGTGCACAATGAAAACAATCCCCAAGTCACTCAAGCTTCAATTCTCATCGCTACAAACTTTGGATTTATCTGCGTGTGATTTAGAGGGTCCTCTTCCTACATTCATTGGATCCATGCAATTATTGGAAGAATTGGATCTAAGTGGTAACAATTTCAATGGATTGATTCCCACTTTTTTTGGAAATTTATCACTACTAAGATCTTTAGATCTTTCTGGTAATAACTTCAATGGATCCATCCCTCCTTCTATTGGAAATTTATCACTACTAAGATCTTTAGATCTTTCTGACAATAACTTCAATGGATCCATCCCTCCTTCTATTGGAAATTTATCATTATTGCGGAAATTAAATCTTTTATGGAATGAATTTAATGGAACTATTCCTCCTTTTATTGAAAATTTATCATTATTACGGAAATTAGATCTTTCTCACAATAACTTCAATGGATTCATCCCTCCTTTTATTGGAAATTTATCATTATTGCAAAAATTAGATCTTTCTTATAACAATTTCAATGAATCGATTCCCACCTTTCTTGGAAATTTATCACAACTAAGATCTATAGATCTTTCTGCCAATAACTTCAATGGATTCATCCCTTCTTTTATTGGAAATTTATCATTACTGTGGAAATTAGATCTTTCTCACAATAACTTCAATGGATTCATCCCTCCTTTTATTGGAAATTTATCATTATTACGGAAATTAGATCTTTCTCACAATAACTTCAATGGATTCATTCCTCCTTCTATCGGAAATTTATCATTATTGTGGAAATTAGATCTTTCTAGCAATAACTTTAATGGATTCATCCCTCATTCTATTGGAAATTTATCATTATTGCAAAACTTAAAACTTTCTTCTAACAATTTCAATGGAACTATTCCTTCTTCTATTGAAAATTTATCATTATTAGGGCAATTAGATCTTTCTACCAACAACTTCAATGGATTCATCCTTCCTTCTATTGGAAATTTATCATTATTGTGGGAATTAGATCTTTCTAGTAATAACTTTAATGGATTCATTCCAAAATCACTGTGCAACTTGTCAAAATTACTAAGCTTATCCCTTGGAGGGCATGATCTTGTCCTATCAGATACTCATTTCAAAAACATGAGTCAATTAACACGTCTTCATTTAGAGTCAAACTTATCATCAACATTCCATGTATCATCTTCAAATTGGGTCCCACCATTTAATTTATATTCTTTATCTATTAAGTCATGGAGAATGAAGCCCAGTGAATTTCCTACATGGATTCACACACAAGAAAATCTCGTATATCTTCATCTATCAAATGTTGGCATCAATGGTAGCCTTCCAGCGTGGATTTGGAACTTCTCTTCCTCTCTTTCTTGGTTGAACGTGACTTCTAATAACATGGATGGGGAAATACCAGATGCCACATACTCCAACAGTCTGTTAGAAAATGTTGACTTGAGCTCTAACAAATTTGAAGGTAACATATTTGATTACCTATTATATCTTTCCTTTATGAATGTAGTAGATTAATTAATATATTTTTTGTTCGATCACCTTAATTTTCTAATTCAATTAATCACTTTGTGGTTTGATATTTCTAGGATCTAATTGGCTATCTACCATATCGAACATGATATCAATATTACGGGTGTTGTCTCTTTCCAACAACACCAATCTATTCGGTGGCATCCCATCATTGTTGTGTGAAGCACAAAATTTACAGATGTTGGACTTGTCCAAAAATAATTTCTTTGGAAAGATTCCTGATTGCTTGATGAAAGTGGTTATCAGTATTCTTGACTTGGGTATCAACAAATTTAATGGTACATTTCCCAAGATACAAGAATATTGTACTTTGGAATCTTTACATTTGGAGAATAATGAACTATATGGAAGTCTACCAAGTTCCTTGAGTAAATGTAGTGATTTGGTTATTCTTGATCTTGGTGAAAACAAGCTTAATGGGTCGATACCATCTTGGACAGCAGAAAACATGCGATCTCTAAAGATTATACGTTTGAGATCAAATAGGCTATCTGGGAATATTCTACATTCAATCTCAAGACTTGAATCTCTTCAAATCTTAGACCTTGGAAATAATAATTTATCAGGATCAATACCGATGGTAGCAGGGGGTTTCAAGGCCATGAAAGTTGTACAAAAGCAAGAATATCCATTGACTGATGTGTCGTCTTATTACAAAGAAACAATAATGATGAACAAAAATGGACGAGCTCAAGGATATGTTGACAGGATACTTTCTCTATTCACAAGCATTGACCTCTCCAATAATAACTTATCTGGAATTGTTCCACCCGAATTTGGAGATTTGTATGGCTTGGTGAATTTAAATTTATCAAGAAATCAGTTGACAAATAGCATTCCAAAGACACTTAGTGGATTGCTCAATCTGGAAGTACTAGATTTATCAAGGAATAATCTCTCTGGTCAGATACCTCAAGAGATGGTGAAGATGACATTCTTGTCTCACTTAAATCTATCATTCAACAACCTCTCAGGAAGTATTCCCCAAAGTAAGCAATTCTCGACATTTAAAAATGGATCTTACATAGGTAATCTTAATCTATGTGGACTTCCACTATCAAAGAAGTGTATGGAAGAGCAAAATCCAAAATCAAAGAGCAAGAACAAGGATGATGATGAAAAGGAGAAGTTATGGCTTTACATGACTGCCGTTCTTGGTTTTATTGTTGGATTTTGGACATTTTATGGCATCCTTTTCTTTAAGAAAACATGGAGATATCTTTATCTCCAATTTTTAGATGATACCAGTGAAGTATTATATATGAAAATTATTCAACCAGTTAGGCAGATGGTGAGGTAAAAAATTATAAAAACATCCTCATCCTCCATTGTTGCTCATCTCCAACATGTATCCTTGTGGGAAGTCAAGCATATTGTGGCATAGATTTGGGTCATCACACCATTTTGTAGTATGATATGTTACAGCTAGATGATTATTCACATTGATCTCATGTATATCAAGACATAGTTTGTTAGTTTCATTTCGAATTTCCTTGAAATAAATACTTTACGTACGTGTATAGTAACTAATGCACAAAACAAGACACTCTTGAGTGTTGCGCATGGTTAGGTATTTATTTTTATTAACATGTTTTCTATCTATCACATACACAACACATTCTCTTTTCCATTGGAGTACTTGTTGCATATGTTGTTTTTCTTAATTTAAAAGAAATCTACCTTATTCTTTGTACCATGCATGATGATCTATCATATCATGGGAGGCTGATTGAACGAATTAACATCAATGAGAGTTGTTGACATGGTTTGGTAACAATTTTCTAGTTAATTAGCTAGCTAGTATTGCTTTGTACTTACCTCATTTTACCTCTTCTTCTTTGAAAAAGATACAAAGTTAGGAGGGCATGTTAAAGGGAAATTAAGAAAATTAAAGTTTGTGATTTTCTATTTTTATTACAGTGAAAAAAGAAAGAAGAAAATGGACCTTTAAATTTAACACCCTTTGGTTGGATACGATTTTCTCCTCCTAGCTTGTAAAAGGAAATCATATTGATATCTATCCATCTACATCTTCCGTAAGTTCATTCAAGTTCTAAAGGATCTGAAATATGCATGCGCGCTCTTAGTTTAAAAAGGGCTTTAAATTAAATTTTTGTAATGTAAACAGAATAAGAGAATAAAAATTGGGAAGTCAGGCATATTGTGGCATAGATTTGGGTCATCACATTATTTTGTAGTATGATATGTTACAGTAGATGATTTCTCAAGTTTAATAATATATATATATATGGTGTTTGCAGATGATAAACTTACAGAATAGCAATATCAGAAAAATGTGTAATAATACATGGATGAGTGTGTTGATGGCTTAATAGGATCTGACATATTGATTAGCTAATTAAATATAGATCATTAATTTTTGCATGATTTGTAGAATATAAAACCATTTCAATAATACTATTTATATGTATATTGATTTGATATACACTCCGATTATTGCTGAACATCTTTGAAAGCAAGAAACTATACGAAAGTAGTCAAATTTTGGTAAGGGAATTTTCTCTGTCAGGTTTCAATTCCAAATCAAAAGATTGTATTATTCAAGTAATTTGTTTAATATCTTTGTTAATATTCATCATGATAAAAGTATGAACTATCTTACTTTTTTCCTTAATATTGTGAAAAATTAGAGAAATCATTAAAAATTGTGCAAAATAGATTACTGTGCTCACCAATATATTTATAAATTATTAATTTAATTTGTACTGTGTAAATGAAAGAAAAACTCCCTAATAGGTCCCTTCATGCTCTATAGATTTATGCATACAAATCATTAAGTATATCTTAAAACAATTTTACTCTAATGCCTCAGATTCATTTGAAGTGGTATGGGTGTTTTGAAGAAAATTGTAGAAGTTATCTTTTCATTCAACTTTTTAATTTCAATTAAAATGTTTTTAACCTATTATATAGAAGATATCTTGAATAATATCTATTAAGCACATAGAAATAATACATATATTTGATAATATATTATTGAAAAATATATGATTGTCACTTTAAACACTTTAAACCCTACACGATGTGTATCCTTTACTTTTCTTACTTTCTAACTTTTAAAAATATTTTTAATTTACGGTGATATTTACATTTTTAAATCAATTCTTTTTATTATTAAAATTATTTTTTTCCTTCTTTTCATCTTAAAATGATTTACTTAAAAATCACCTTTTTCACTCACGAAATACAAAAGTAGAGTTGTGAAATGCGTTTTCACATGTAAAGGCTGAGCTCATCCAAACAGTTTCAGAGAAATATGGAAAAACAATAACGTCGGCTCAACTCCATCCAAATGTGGATCTCACACACACGCATAAGAGAAGAAGAATTGGATTGGATTCAGTGGGGGCATGGAGGGAAGGCACGAAACGCAGGGCTAGGGCGTGGGCGTGAGCGTCAGTTGTGGCCCCAGATCTGGAAAAGGAAGAAGCCTAGGAATGCGAAGAAGACCACCAGGAAGAGGTAATCCACCAACACGAACACGGCCGTGGATCCGTGACGACGACCACGGTCGTGGCCCTTGCGTCGTCCCTGCTGCCCGCGCCGGCACAACGCCTTCTCCCCATCTTCCTCGTCCATCGTCGTCGCCGCCGCCTTCCTCCTGGCGCACAAATCGTCAGTTCCCGTCATCCAAACCTTCTCCCTCTCTCTCTTGCGTCTTGCACTCTCCAGAAAATATTTTTTAGGAAAAGGAAAAAATAAAAATCAACTTTAAGTGGAGTAGATATGTTAATTGGTTGACACGGCCTAATAAAATCGTGTTGTGGACCAACAGCCTAATAAAATCATACTATAGGTTGATACGATATGATTTAATGTATCGTATTTAAGTTAATTTTTTAAATTTTCGTATACATAATATTAAAATAATTTTATACTTTTTTATAGATTTATATTTATTTTAATATATTTTTTAATTACATATATATTATATATAACTTAATGATTCGAAATCTACCTATTTTAATTTTTTAATATTTAAAAATTATAATAATATTATATTAATTTTTAATAAAATAAAAAATAATTAAAAATTTAAACGTATCAAACCTAACCTAATTTGACACAAACCTATATAAACCGTACCTAAGCCACTTCTGGAAAGGCCATACGATTCAACTTAACACGAGTTGGGTCAACAAAAAATCTAAATTTCATTAATTTTTTTATTATTATAATTATAATTTTTTTTCGAGTCAAGAAAATTCTTATATAAACAAAAATTTCATTACAATGTATTTTTTTAACCTCAATGTATTTTACCTAACATCTCTCAATCATTATTAAACTCATAATTACACGAAAAATATGAAATTATTTTTAAAATATTAAAATATAAAATATTTATAAAAAAATTTAAATTAATTTTTTAAAATTTTCATAATTTACATAAACAATCTTAACAAACATTTCACTTTCTAATTTTTCATCTCCGTTTCTTAAATTTCTGTTTTTCAAATTTTTGACTTGTACAAATAGACCATAATTGTGTAATCTTGTTTACAAGACAGAAAATGATAAAAATTGAAACTTACATATTTATGCAATTAACGAAAAATGATGAAAATTAAAATTTAAATGTTTGTTTATACACAATTGAAACTTACCTGATTTCTTATTTTTATTCTTTTCTTCTTTTGCTGTGTTCCTGTGTATGATGGACAACCCTCTTAAAAAGGAACAAAATATGATCAAATCTTCTGACCAGTGAGTGATTATCAACTCCTCTTCATATGGGTGATTCTCATGATTTGCAATTAACACTGTATAAACAACAGTTGACCAATTAGGTCTTCCACTTTACCGTAAGGTCTCTAAGAGGTTAAGGTGTATTCCTGAAAAAAGGTCACCCAAACCAAACGAAAAGGCTGTGTTATAAAAAGTTCAGGAATGTATAAAATAGAAAAGACTCCCTGTAGACCCTGAATTTCACAATAAAATCTATACAAACTTTTGGGAATCAATATCCCCAGTGGAGGTATGGAAGATAGCACACATTTAATAATATAATACAGAAAACGAGACAAAAGCAGCACATTGTGTCACTTCTTTGAGTGATTTTGTTTGAAACTGACAATGAGTTGGGAAGCGATAGAAAAGTCTGCATTCTTCAACTTCTATCCATGCGGAGCAACTTTTGATACTTTGTCACAAGTATTCACCACCATGGAAACTAAATCAGTGACATCCACTAGATATATGAACACTATGACTTTTTAGTAACCTAATGTCTCCATAAACTGACAGATAAACCGACTATAACAGCAGCACCTATCAAAATCTACAAAACAAAAATAGGCCAAATTACAGCAGCTGCTCAAGAAAAAATTCCTACTTAAATACGAAGTCAATATAATATAATACAAAAGTAACTAGTATCAGAAAAAAAATCCACATCCAACGTGCAACCATCCATGGCCAATACCATCACACATTGTCACCTTAACAAGTAAGTATTGGCAGACGTTTATTTTGCATTTCCTATAACATATGGTTAGATGGATTATTGTTGCATTCAAAAATTGAATTTGTTATATTAACAATAATAATAATAATAATCTGAGTCAATCCCATTATTTGAGGTTAATCACATAAATTCTTTTCTTTCAAGTATTTCTATCTGTTACTAAATTGTCAGTTAAATCACATAAATTTAATTTTTTTAACAATTTCTAAGTATTTGCAGTTCTAGCTCTACTTCTTTTAATTTCTTTTATGCTAATTAATTCTCCAATTAGAATTGGTGCATTCTTTAGACACCTAAGAATATAACCAAACCACCAAAGCTCTCTAATTTTATATTCAGTAACTACAACTCCTACTCTTCTAAATAAAATTATTTTTTAACGTATTACTTATATTACCACATTTAAGAGTACGCATCTCAACAACACTTTTTGCAAAGGAAGTAATTTTGTTGAGAGAGAAATTTTTTAGTTAAAACAGAAAAAAAAACAAAGTTCAAAGAAGTATAACACCATATTTGAAGTATAGATGATGCTTCCAAAGAAAGTAATTTTGCATGCATACCTGATGATTTCAGCAGGAAATGTAAATGGCAAGCCTTTCACATCATTCTGGTTGAATTGTAAAATAGGTATGGAAGGCCTTGGTATTCCACCCTACAAATTAAGCAACAAAACATGTAAGAAGTAGACTAAGTAGTGTGAATTTAATTTGAAAACAGAAAACTAACCAAGTATTGCAATACTAGAGGTAGAGCAACTCCTGGATCAATATTTCCAACAAGCACAACGGTAAAAGTTGAAGGATCTCTGAAGCAAGTACTGAAATATTCACATGCTTTGATAGGATCCACCTTGCAAAGGTCAGGAATCCTAATTGGCTGCATCCCAGATGAAGTATATATTAAAAATGATGATATATGTATTATGCCATATGAAACTTGTATTAAAAATAATGATATATGTATTAACATTACTGCTAAAAATATATAGG
>JAMKPZ010003151.1:0-25629 GCA_024699675.1 Amphibolis antarctica
CCCCCCCCCCCCCCCCCTTCGGAAGCTCGTACCGCATTACTGGAGAGAGCATGGAACAGGAAACCTGAGAAGGAAGCAAACGCATCGGCGTGCAGAACAAGGAGAAAGCGTGTGCCGGTTGAGGCTCACCGTCACCGTACCTGTACAGGACTATTGCTCTGTAAACTAATGGGATGAGGCCTTCCATTGTGCAGCACGGTACTATAGGGGCGGGGTGGAGGGGGCGTTCTTTTTGTTCTTTGCCTTTGTCGAGTAAGGATGGGGTGGTTGGTGAGCTTGTGGTGGATGGTGGAGGGAGAGGTGTGAGTGCCATTTCGTTTAAAAAGAAGAGGCTGCTGCTACCTGTCCAGGATATTTAGGAGGAGAGATTTCTTGGGGCTTCTGAAAAAGCTCCAAGATCTTTTCTGAAAGTGGCTTCCCAACCAAATCTGCAATACTGTGGGATGCAAACATCTTGGTTGGTAATTCAAATTTCATCTTGACTGACAGTGGTGGTGTATCTTGTGGCTACATGCAGTTTTTTTTTATCTCAATGCATTCTTTTTCCCAACCAAATCTGCAATATGGAATCTAGGTTTCCAATGTGTCAATATGAAAAGAGGCACAGAAATTCAGAGTTTCCATGATTTGGAATGTCCATTTATTAGTTGCAAAACTAAAATCTTCTAAAGCAGTAACTTTTATTTCATTCTTGGACACTGCAAAGAAAGGCATCTTCTCCTTCAACTCCTCAAAGCTTAATTAGGATTTTATCTTTATGGGGTGTACCTATATCTTTCTCAATATATATATTAACATTTATGTTTGGTTGGATGCAGCAAGCCTTTCATATTTTATGGTTGGGACCTTCAAATCTATCAACTTCTCTTTTATACACGGAAGCCCACAGTTTCTGAAGATCTCTGGGCCTTTAATCACAAACTTTTACTCATCAATGTGCCTCTGATGAAGTCTTTAAAATTAAATAAAATATCAGCTGTGATATTTCAATTCACTAATTATATTAAAAAAATCAATCAATCAAAGACAACGTTATTGGTGGTTTCAGTTAAAATTTGAATCTTCAAGAATACAAAAACATTATTTCCATAAAAAACAAGCTTCTACGGAATGGGTTATCCAACATGTATGCATGGTTTGGACAAAGCCATGCACATTGAGCTGCATGGACAGAGAAGAATAAGATGCGTGCAGATTTGTGCAAGTCCAGAGTGGCGGAAGAATACAACCAAGCATTCGTCAGTCTTAGGCTTTGAATAAGCAAAACATATTCAGGTTCATGTGCTCTTCTCAACTAATGAAGATATTTATCTCAATATATATTGTAGTTGGGAGCGGAGTGCTTGTCACTTGATCATCAAGATATACGACAGGAGAGCACCATGAGATCTAGAACATAGATGCTTCCTTGCTGAATTCTACTTGTGGCAGCTTGTTCCAGCATTTTTTTGACTCTAGAATGGTTACAAATGATTCATTTATAAATAACTCGAGTGGCACATCAAAGAAACTCAATCAGCAACAACTATTTTTTATGGGCAAATAGTTTTTAAGTCTTTCTACTTGCTCATCGTAAGCAAAAGCATATCACCATCCCCCATTCTAAAGAAGACTGCACATATGAAAAATCTTTTGCCTCATTACTGTGCTTGTCACTTGATCATCAGTCTTTTGCCTCTTGGTGCTCCCATGTTTACCAGCTGATCTCTTCTCTTGTTGGTAGCAATTAGCATACCTTCCTCTCTTCCCACCTGTCGCCATGTCTTGTCCTCCAAGCTTCAGTTCAGGGACGAGCTGTAGTGGTGTTGTTGGATTGGGTGCAGAGGAGAAGAACAAATGCTTACTGTCGTGTTGGGCTAGGGGTGATGAGACACAGGAGAGGGAGACCAAATTGGCACAATTGGCTTGGTTGGAACCAGTGATCAGTGAAAGAGATCTTGTTGGGATATGATCAACACCTTTGTTAGGGTTAGGGTTGCATACCACTGGAGGCTGATCAAGTTGCGTTGGGCAGGGATGGGACTAGAGCAGCTGTTGGTGTTGGTGGTTATGAAGAATATGAAGATTCTTCTCTACCGGCGGCGACTGCTTCAACCGTGCACGGTCCCTGCAGTGCACGTTCATGTGACCTCCAAGTGCCTGTGCTGATCGGAACTCTCTCCGGCAAAAGCTGCAAGAGTATGACCTTGGCGGCCACACACACCCTCCCAACCCACCGGCCATGTCTTCCATGAAGGCTTGCTCTTCCCACGAATCGTAGGAGGTGACGGCCACTGAAGTCGGAAAAAAGGGTTGGATGCGAGGCGTCCCACTCAACCTCCTCCTTGTCCACCTCCATGTTAGGATCTTCTTCGTCTAGCGCTCCTGTCTTCCTCGATCTTCCATGCCTGGGTGCCGTGGCTGTGAGGTGGGAGATCCGTACCACTCTACAAAGAGAGAACACAGGAAAGGGCTCGTGGAAAGTAGAAAGATGATATTAAGAAGAAGGTCGCATCCTCCAAAAGAGACAAGCCCTGGAGAATTCAACCTGGTCACATACAGAGAGTTCGAACTTAAATACATGCCAACAACTAGGAAGCCCCCCCCCCCCCCCTCCTATCAGCACAAAAGGGCATAAAAGACATAAAAGATCAATTCCAAGTCCACAAGACTCAGAGGATAACCAATGGGAACATTAAATGGGCCCGGCCCAACTAAGTCTGCTGTGTCGCCTTTGTTGTGTTCGTATCACCACCTCCCCCCAAAGAAACGAACACACCCTTGGGTTTGAGCTACGGGTGATCACAAATCATAGTGCCATAGTCCTCCCAAGTTTGCTTTTCTCCTTCGGGCCCGAGCCATTGCACTAAAATTTTGGTGACCACATGGTTGTCGTGCTTGGCAATATGTCGCTCCGTGATCTCCATCGGTTGCCACTATTGCAGAGCTACTGCTGGAAAGGGCTGAGGCTGGGGATTCAGTGTGCCATTGCTGTGGTGTGGTTTGAGGAGGGATACATGAAAGACTGGGTGCACTTTAGCGTTGTCCGAGAGTTCTAGTTCATAAGCTACGTTGCTGATTTTCTGATATGGTCCATAATACAGTGCTTGTAGCTTGGTGGTTGGCAATGTACAGACCTGAATCTTGTCTGTATGGATGAAATTTGACATAAACCCATCCTCCCACATTGAATTGCAGCTCTCTCCTTTGGCGGTCTGCGTGCTACTTCATTCGATTATGTACTCGGAGAAGATTTTCCCTGAGGGTAAGTAGGACGTGGTCCAGCTGAAATAGTCCTCGATCTAACTCCCCATCCCTAACCGCTCCCGGTACATACTCCAAAAGCGTGGGGGGTGCCCTACCATAAAGGGCTTCAAATGGTGTCATGTTGGTGGCTGTTTGGAAACTAGTGTTGAAAGAGTATTTCGCCCAGTGAAGCCAACTCTCCCAAGTTGCTGGTTTGTGGCTGCAAAAACATCAGAGATATGCTTCTAAATAGCGGATGGTAGGCCGAACTCATCCGCAGATTTGCTTGAATATGGACTTCCAGAAGTGGCTGGTGAGTATAGCATCTCTGTCGCTGACTATAGACTTTGGCACGCCATGAAGCTTGATGACGTTAACAGTGAAAGCCTGAGTGACTGTTTGTGCCGTGAAGGGGTGGCGGAGAGCGATGAAGTGCACGTACTTGGTGAGGCGATCGACGACCACCATGATAACAGTGAAGCCCTTGAAAGGGGGAAGATGGGTTATGAAATCCATCGAGATATCGCTCCATACCTGGGTCGGGATTGGGAGCGGTTGAAGCAGGTTGGCGGGTTTCATGTGTAATGCTTTGCATCGTTGGCAAATGTCGCAAGCCTTGATAAACTCTTTAATCTCTCCCCGCATCGCCTTCCAATAAAAATCGCGTCGAACGGGTGACGTCGAAGGCACATTTTGACGGTTTCACGCGAAGGTGGTTCTCTCGCATGATCTGGAGCACTGATTTGAGATGTTGCGTGTGGCTCTGAATGTCTCGGCTGTAGATCAGTAGATCATCAAAAAAGAAGAAGAGGAACTTGCGTAAAAAAGGCTTGAACACATTGTTCATAAGGGCTTGAAAGGTGGATGGGGCATTGGTTAGCTCGAAGGGCATGACTAAGAATTCAAAGTGCCCCATGGTGTGTGCGGAAGGCGGTTTTCTCCACATCACGCTCGTCCATTTGGACCTAATGATAGCTCGATCTTAGGTCCAGCTTTGAAAAAAATTTACTGTGTCCTAGTGCATCTAGAAGATCGTCCACGAGACGTATTGGGAACTTGTCCTTCACGGTCTGTTTGTTAAGTCCCCGGAAATCAACACACAACCTCCATTCGCCTAATTTCTTTTCGACCAGCAGTACCAGGGCTGCGTACGAGCTTGTGTTGTGCTAAACGAGCCCTTGTTGTAGGAATTCGTCGATGTGGTCCTCTAATACTTTCTTGTGGTGGGGGGAAAATCGATACGGGTGAAATGCGAGCGGCTGGCTGTCTAGTTTCAAGGGAATGCAATCGTCCTATTCGCGGGCTGGGGGTAGAGCGTAGGGCACTTCAAATACCTCCGGGTACTCAACAATGACATCATTCAGTTTCTCAGGAATTCTCTGTCGCCCCTCATTTGTTGCAATCTCCCCTATTCCCAGCAGGTCGATGGCATAAACCTCTTGCGCCTTGTGAATGGCTTTAGTGCAGTTACTGTCTCCTATTACTATCGGGGTGTGGTAACGAATCCCCTTCAATCGGTACTGCTGACCCGCCCACAAAAACTGCATTGTCTTATCTTGGAAGTTCCAGCCAATAGTTCCCAAATTTTCCAGCCAATCAACACCTAGGATCACTCCATACGATTCCAGGTGCATGATTAATAGGTCTAAGGTCATCTCCAATTCTTGAAGAGCTAGTTTAACCCCCACCATCAGACCCAAACACGGTACTGTGTTACCGTCAGTGATGCGAATGGGCAACTACAATACTGTTTCCACGGGATGCTTAGTTTGCGGAACAATCCGGTGAGCTATGAAACTATTGGAACTTCTTATGTCGACCATGATGAGCACCTTTGCTTCCCCCAAGGTTTTGGGTTTAAGGGATTTCACCACATACCACAATTTCCCTTTCAACCCACTCAAGTACAATTTGAGCTGCATCCCTCCGTTTGATTGCTCAATGTTTCGAATGTGTCATGGTAATCTTTGCTAAATTGGAGCAAACCAATTTAGCCAGGACTTCTAATGTGTAGGATCGTAACTACTTAAGAGCCCCGGGGTGGTGGGTGTGAATTAAGTATTTTACCCTTTTTTATTAATTAAATGATTTTAGTTAAAATCTTTAGTAAAACGTTGGAAAATTTAAAAAGAAAATGACACAGAAGGATTTTTACAGTAGTTTCCCAACTTCGAGTACTCTACTCCTTTGAGCCACACTTAAGATTTTACTATTTTTAGGAGTTTTAGGTTTATTCTAGTAACCCGGTGTCTACTCTTTGTCCTCAGACAAAACACAAACTAAAATAGACCACCATCTCTGTATACTTTATACACCGGTATGCATGAGAACCGCTCTCATTCTGCGACCTGACGCATCACACTCCATTATGAAAGTTTTGGAAAAATCAAGTATGCTTAGAACTAGGGCTGTTGTTAGCGCTTGTTTCACCTCTCCAAAGGCCTGGGCATATTCCAATCCCCATTCGAAGCCGTTGGCCTTTAGCATGCTTGTTAAGGGTTGAGTGATCTTCCCGTAGTAGTGAATGAAACACCTGTAGTACCCGGAGAGACCTAGGAAACCCTGCAAGTCCTTCACTATTGCTGGTTCCTTCCACACACACACTGCTTGGATATTTCTTGGTTCCTTCTCCACACCATTCGGGCCTAACACATGTCCCAAATAGGAGATTGAGTTGATTGCAAATTGGCACTTGCTATGCTTGGCAAAAAATTGATGCTTGCTCAGCGTGGTTAGCACAATTTCTAGGTGGCGAAGGTGATCATCCCCTGTGACATTATAGACAAGTATGTCGTCAAAGAAAATAAGAACGAAGCATTGTAGAAAATGATGAAATACCTTGTTCATCATTGCTTGGAAAGTGGTTGGTGCATTGCAAAACTCAAAAGGCATCATCGTGAACTCGTAATGGCCATTGTGAGTTTGAAATGCAGTCCTGTGAATGTCCTTTACCATTTTGATTTGGTGATACTCGAAGTAAAGGTCTATCTTAGAAAACCACTTCGCAAAACCCAACTCATCTAATAGCTCATGTTGGCACCCCATTTTTACTCGTGACATGCAAACCACTTGATTTTTACACTTTGGTAGGTTTTGGTACAATTTGACATGATGCAGTTGCAATCCCTTGGATAGATCCCTCAATGGACGACCATGCCATCCTTAGGACGAATGAGAATAGAAAATAGGCTTCGGTTAAAATGTTGAGAAAATAAAATAAAATGGAGTCGCCACCTTATTTTAAGGAGAAATAAGGAAATCTGTGAGGGAAAGATAAATTCCCCATAGCAAAGATTGAAAATTTTGATTGAAAATAGTGAAAAAGGTATCTACTATCCAAAAAACTAAATAAAGAGCTTTAGGTACTGGTGGGGAAGGTATTAGGTACCCCCAACCAGCTTAGATGAAATTTGGCCTCTCAACGGCTCATAAAAATAAGGATAACTAGAGACAAAACCGAGATCTGCCCTTGGTGTTTTGACCATAGTAAGGTTGAAAACTAGTAGAATTGACTAGAAAAACACCAAAAGTGCTGTGGCTTGCACTGGCTCCATGGTATGATGCTAAGCAAAGAAAATGCTAATGGGGAAAATGTACCTTTGGGAATTACCACTAAGGGGGCTCGAGTGTTTTCGATTGGAGGGCCACACGAGGACTCAAGAATGAGTCAAATCTCAGGACACTTTGCCAAAGGTCGTGACGTGCAAGTGTCGACCATTTACTCGAGAGAAGACTAAAATCGATCGTTTGCATGAGGCAAGTCATGAGGTTGGACGAGGGATGCGAGGAAGAGGCGACTAAGGTGGAGATTCGTCAACGATGCTGAGCTTAAGGCCAACACTCGACTCGTCTACCGGTTGACATGGAGAAAATTGAGCTGCCAAAACCTGGATTCCATCTTTCATCTCACATGGTGAAAAAGGGAAATACACGGTCTAGAAGGAATGTGGTGCATAAAGTATGCAGTCATAAAGATCTTCGCAATGTGTATAAACATAAAGGTAAAAAGACTAAACTAACGGATGCAAGAAACAAATAAAAATATCAAACAACTAATAGTAAATGATAAATCATTGGAAATGTGGTGACATCTTGCTTGGATAGACTTATTGTCAGGTCAAGTCAGGGAAGCACCTTGTCCATCCCCTTTAATTGGTGATCAAAAATCCTCCCCTATCTTGGGGAAATTGATGAGCGAGGAGAAGGGAAAAAGGGGCCGAGGGTAACCCTAAAACAATCGACCCCCATCTGGTCTGGACCATAGTGTACAATGGAGGGAAAAATGACGACGCATGCAACTGGCTAGGACCATCCTCCCCTGGGTGTTTCACTTTAACACAACACTTGTAATTCAATTCTTGTAAAAATTGTGTGTGCGAAATATTTTAATTCACCGCAAGTGTATGGGTTCAAATGTAGTTAGTGTGCAAGTACGAGTTTGTCCACAGAGATTAGTTTTGCTTGGTGTTTAGTTAAATTGGTGTATTCAATTAATGAAACAAGTGATTAAATATCTTTTAAGCAATGTCACAGTTGCTCTATTCCAATTAACCGCTAGGATGCTTTTTAAATACTTATTGCATTGTACCTTTCAGAGAATTTTTCATTAACTTTAATTTCTTCATCACTTAGAATATTTGGATTTTAAACTTAGTCTTTTAGTAAATGGTTTGAATTTTTGCACTAAAAGACTCTATCTAATGAGTTTTACTTCCAAATAATTAATTCTTCTAAAGTTTTAATGTTATACACTTCAGTTTACATAAAATTTATCATTTTGCATAGAGAAAGCACTTAACCCTTGAGGTAGCTTGTAGGTAAATGTCTTCATCCTCGAACTTACTTGAGGGTTGTGCTAAATTGTGAGTTTCAGGTGTTTAAACGGTACGATTCGAATTAGCTAAAACTTCTAAGAGTTGAATACTTATATTTTTGGTCTTTTAAAATATTTTAAAATACAAAAAACAACACAATGCATGAAACACAATACAGTACAAATAACTTGTAAAATTAAAGTGCAACATTCAACATTACAATAAACCTAAAAAACATTATCTAAATATCATAACTGAGTTGATAATATGGGTGTTTGTAAATTTGAGTGTAAATATAAAAGGAAAAGTAAAAATAAAGAAAATGACAATGGAAATAACACCTAATGCTTCACTGTAATTTCTTCCTTCGAAGCTTGCTTAGGTTGGAAACTTCTCTTTGTCTTTACTTTCGGTCCACTAGGTGGTCAATCTGGCAGGCCTTCCTTTTGACCTTGTAGTGAGATTTTGGGTGTCACTCCGTAATTACACCAAGGAACAGAGGAGGAAGCAGTCAATGCTGAGAGTCTCTCCTTCAATGATACGTTCAAGTTGAGAAAAGAATAGCAAATACATTACGTGAATGGTTGGAGAAGAGGAGGTCATCAGCTTCCTCTTAGAAGTAGTGAGTGGGTGGAAGGTGGAAGATGGAGAATGCCCTATGAATGGCAGATGAAGGAAGAAGGGGGGGGAGTTAGTTTCATGGCTACGAGACTGTTTTATAGATGAGAGGAGTGGTAGTTCACGAGCTAGTAGTTAACAAGGACGTGGTGCACATCCGAACGTGTGAGATCATTCCATGCAAGCCACTTCTTTAACCTGTCTGTCCATGTTCTCCATGGTTGAGCTTTAGCTAAATTAATGTTCAATTCTACTCTTATATAAACTTCCTTGCAATTGCTCATCGAATTTCTCTGCAAATACTTAAGAAATACCTTTAGTGAAGTACATCATATTACAAGAGAAATAATTTATAACATTTAGATCTTAACTATAATTGCAATCGCTATTACAACAATGAAATTCATCGCACAGAACAAGTAGGGTACAGGCTCGAGGGTAATCTAGTTTACCCTCACGTAAGTTCGTGGGTAAATGACTTAACCCTTGGATTTTACACTTAGACAAATCACAATTTTTTTTCTATGGATTAATTACTTTATCAGCAACCTAAAGAGTTAATTATTAATCATTCATTCCTTTCTCAATAGGTAATTAACACAAACATAATTAATGACTCAAAACTTAATTCATGCATCATTAAAGTGAATATACGTGCATAATACTTAAAAGTATAGTTAACCTTGTAATCATCATAATTCAATGCAAAATGCAACTAAAACTCATTAAAACACATGAATTAATATCAATAAAATGCACACTTTTGAGTTTGAACACTGAGCGTGCAAGATCGCATGCCTTGTCGGGGAGGAGGTTAGAGAGTTGAAGGGAGGCTTACCTGCAAGGGAGGTGTTGTCATGCGGTGTCCTGGAACTGGAGGCTCGCCTAGAAGCTTCAGTTGGATGGATGGACGATGGGCCTTCGGTCACAAAACCTCGCTCGTCAGTTGAGACACGAACGACAGGATCTGGATGCTGCTCGAGTTTGTCTTTAGATGTAGTACGCCAGTAGCAAGTGATCAACAATTGGGGAACTCAAACAACCAATTGTGGATCCATTTTTGATGAGACCCTCTACCATATTTATAGTGTTAGGATCGATCACGACTACTAGAGGAGGGTGAATAGTAGTTTTTCAAATTTTAAGAAATTTTCATATGAACTAATTTGAAAATACAAAGTAAACAAAATATGAACGATGAAAACGGTATAGAAGTGAAATGAGTAATACGATATGAAATTGAATACGAATTTTGAAACAAAATGATGTGCAAATAGTTGATTTAATGTGAAAACAATAATGAGAATGCAGAAATAAAGCACACAGAGATTTTTAGATGGTTCACCAACTGGCTACGTCCACCTCCAAGCTTAAGAAGCTTGAGCCTAGTCTAATCACTATTAAAACAATTACAAACTGAGTGTTTAAGGTTGAACACCCAACCAACTACAACAAGGGTTTGTGGTCGCACTCTCCAACCAATCAACATAAGAGTTTGTGGTCGCACTCCCCTACCAACTAAGGATTTAGGTCGAATCCTTCAACCAATCAAGGGTTTAGGTCAAATCCTTCAACCAACAAGGATTTAAGGTTGAATCCTTCAACCCACAAGGATTTAAGGTCGAATCCTCCAACTGACAAGTGTTTAAGTTCAAACTCTTCAACCAACAAGAGTTTAAGTTCAAACTCTTCAACCAACAAGAGTGTAAGGTCAAACTCTTCAACCTACCACTCCAAAAGAAAAACGAAACCAATCCCTTTTAGATCAATCAAAATGTGTTCACTTTGAAGGAGCACAGAAATCAGACTTTAAGCTTTTGCATCTTCAAGATCTCCTCCCACTGAAGCACGAAAATTCCTTGAACTAAGTCTGAGACGTGAGCACCAGAGCCGTGAGAAGGTGAGTGAAAATTAGTGAGTGAATAGTGTGTAAAAATGATGAATTGAGCTCCTATTTATAGTTGCAAACTTAACTTAAAACTAGTCCAAAATTGTTATAACGAATTTTAAAATTGTTATAACATTTTTTACAATTTTTGCTATATTTAAAAGATTCATTGTACCGAATTGGTGTTCTGAAAAATTCGTTATAACGTTTGAAAAATCATTATAACAATTTTCCTACGTGTCAAATCTTGGATTTTTCAAATCTAATCTTAAGGACTAAATCTTTTCAAAAAGTTTCCTAATAAATGACAAATTCAAAATTCATTATAACGATTTATAAATCGTTATTCCAATTTTCCTAAATTACTTAATTTACGGGATTTTTTCTAAATTATTTTTATAAGTAAATATTTCTCAAATTCTTGCCTAAGTGTCATTTTGAATTCAAAATTAGTTATAACGATTTTGTAAATTCGTTATAACGATTTTTTTCTAATGGAATTATTTTTCAAAATGTTTTCTAACTATCAAACAAAATCAAAAATCATTATAACAAATTTTCCAAAACGTTATATTGATTTTTTAGGAATCTTGAGTCATGTGACCTGTCATGTGAATAGTAAATTGTTATAATGTTTGTAAAATTCGTTATAACGTTTTTGGTTTGTGTAGGATTTAAATGAGTGACCTATACTAGTGTCCAAACCTTTTTAAGTGAATGTATGTACTTGTGGCTTGTCTTCATTGGCTTCATCATCTTCATCTCTAATTCTTCAAATTTCTTTGGCTTTCTACCTTCATATAATTTCTTCATTCCTTTTTTATGACTTTATAACTTTGTATCTTAAACTTAGTTTCTTTATGCCTTCATTTGCTCCATGTCAAGTTGTTTGACATCATCAAAACCTATAGAGGATGTGTTCTCAACATATAGGAGTGAGGTGTGTTGTCTTGTGGGATTGAATGAGACAACTTTAATCTTGGCCCTTCACAAACCTCGTAATAGTCGTGACCAATCACAACCATGGAATAGTTTACGTTAATGGGGTTTCAAGAGGGTGCACATGAAATTAAATGCCTGGTGTCTCTTCAACTTTTGATCATTGAGCCCAGAATTTAGCACTCGTGTTTTAGCGCTTGGGGTGGCTGAAGGTGGCAAAATGCCAGTTATCGGAGTGGGCTTCTGGGTGCTTGGTTTTGAGGTCCTAGTCACTTATGAAGATGGTGCATGACTAATCGTGAAACAGGTGGAGACTCTCTAGCACTCCTGGGTTTTACTTTATGGTTGGCTGTAACATTACAAACTCTACTCTATGACTGGCCGTAACATTATGGACTTTACTCTATAGTTGACCATACCGTAAAGATATATGACCAATGGAAGTTCCTTTAACTTTTAAAGGAAAATTTGCTGAAAATGGAGTAGATGCCTCCCAAACACAAGTATAAACGGAAGTACCATTGACAGAATGAAACTTCTGTCGATGAACAATAGAATTTCCTCTGACCTCTAGAGGAAAATCCCTCAAATGGGGAAGTGGATTCCTCCCAAGCAAAGTGTGAGTGGAAGTTCTGCTTAAGTGATGAAACTGCTGGCTGACTAGTAAAATTTCCTTTGACTTCAGGGGAAGATCCACTATAAGATAAGCAATAAGTTCATTATGTGAGGAAAGACTCGATGGAGTAGGTTTGATGTGTGAGGGGTGACACAACAAACATGATTCACGATATCGCGAATACCTCAATGAAAAGCGATCAAATGCTAGCACATCCGCAATGGGGCAGGGTAGTGCATGTAGGCAGTGGGGGTCAGACCTAGTTGCTACACGTGGGGCAAAAAATAGTGTGGGACTACCACCTGGGAGGTTCGAGTTCTGGTTGAGAAAATTGGCAACTGGTCTATACCTTTGGTGTGCCCTTGTTGGCACGTGGGGAGTGTAGTGCTTGCACTCCAACCCAAATTGCGAGGGATTGGATGTTTGGCCTAGACTAACCGCTATGACACCTATATAACCCCAAGTATGAAGGAGATCGAGACCAGGGAGACCAACAACCAGGGACCATCGTATTGGAAGACCAAGAGGGAAGGAGACCACCGTCAATAAAATGCTCCTCCTTGGGCGAGGTTGGAGGACCAAGAGGGAAGGAGACCGACAACCAAGGACCTAACATACTTGGGGGGAGATTGAGATAAAGGAGAGAGAAAAAGGACTTATACTTCTGAAAGTTTATTTTAAAAGAGGCCAAAATGGGTTTCTGGCAAGAATAAGTGGAATTCAGGAATACTTGTCCGCCAAGTTGTCAAGTCACGCATGTCACATGTATGATGTTGTAATCGGGTTAGACAGACCTAATTATCATGACATCTCTATAAATAAGCGAAAGAGTGGAAAAATAACTCATTTTGGTGTGCAAAAAGGAGGGAGTTCCTTCTCCACGATGATTCTGTGCAACATCATCTTCCTTGCCTCGGTTCCTACAATCTTCTCCTTTCCACCATTAAGTTTTGCAAGCTTAGACGCATCTATGGTGGGCACCAGCAGGAGAGCTTCTGAGTCTAGAAAGGGGCATGGTGATAGGGCTAAAATCGCAAGTGTAGAATCACTGCCGTCTGAGTTTTTTATTATGGAATCACACGAACTAGGTCAGGAAAGCTTCCAATACCCTCTCGAGCTTTACTTCCCTAGGACCATCGTATTGGAAGATTGGGAATATCTCTATAAATTAGAGAAAGGGTTCTGTTGTGCACTAAGATCGCATAGGTGGAGCGTCGAAGCTGTTGCTAGGGATGCTCATGCCTGGAGAAGGGGGTGACTGCAAGAGCATGGGTTGAGGGGAGAAGTGGCTGGTGTGGCCATCTGGGAATGCCAAAGTAAGAAAACCATGGAAGTCATGAGTCGAGAAGGTGAAGGACAATCTAGTAGGTATGCTATCGCTGGAGGAGTTCAGCTGGAGATCAGTTCTAGAACGCTAAAAACCAACATGAACTCAAGTTTGGGGAAGGAGAGTTGGTTCACTTTCCTCACTGACTAGAAGGTAGCAGGGAATTGTGCCTGCTAGTGTATTTAGTTGTAATGGATGAGGAGGACCTTTGGGACCTCAAAGTCCTCTCATCGTATAGAATACAAGTGTTCAAAGCCCTTCGTCGGTAGGGGTGTAGCATGGAAAGGGTAGAGCAGTAGGCAGTACGATGGTGGAACATCTACTGCAAACAAAGGCATCACTTGCTTTATGGGACTAGTGGGCAACACAAGTCATTGGCATGTCACGAGTGCCAAGGGGCTAGCACTTTGTAGGAAGTAGTGCCAAAGGGGGATGAGGAGGACGGGGTTGCTAGAGTTGAAATATCGACGACTGTTGAAGACAAGGTGAAAGCCCAAGTGCAAGTTGTTGTCAAATAGATAGCCAAGACAGAGGTGGCAACTATCAAAGAGTGGTTGGAGAGCTGGATGGGGACTTTGAATGTTGGTATACAACTAGCAACAGCCAAGGGGTTTGAGCAAGCATACTATCGTTGCCAACAGCTGGATGGGCTCGGACGTTTGTTGAGAGGTTTAGTTTTTGGTCCCTCGTACCTCTTGAAAACACACAAGGGGAAGAACCATCTACCAGTAAGCATTTATTACCTGGCGCCTTCATTGATTGATCTCGTCATTCCCTTGCTGATTGATGTTCTAATGTCTTGTAGGGATGAGCAGAGTGGAAACCTTGTCTCCTCGCATGATGGACCCTCCTATAGAAGAGGAGATGGATGAGGGAGGCTTGCCTCCATAGGAGGATAATCGAGAGTTCTTACTGCCAGTTGGAGAGAGGATCCAAAGTTACGGAATCCTCTACAGGCATTCGATAGATTTCACCAGCCTATTGAAGGTCGAAGATTTATTTCACCACCAAGGGTTACTTCCTTTTGTGCACGACCTTTGATGGGACGAGATAGTCCCAAACCTGGTGGCAGAGTTCTATAGCAACCTATCGATAGGGGATTCCGGGGTTGAGATCATTTTCAAGAACAACCCTATGGTTCTCTCTCCCTATCTCTTAAAGGAAGTGCTCAGGTTGTAGACTTTCGGGGTAGATGTCCTCATATCGTAGAAAAGTGTAGCTTGGAGTGGGGCAGAGATCAATGCCATGATTACGTTGGACCCTTAGGCAAGCCGAAAAATCGATAAAATGAAAGAGCTTCAGCCCACAGTACGTTTAGTGGCTTTCATCTTAAACAACAATATCCTCCCGAAAGGAGGGCATTGGGACAAGCTGGGTCTCCCCACCTACCTTACCACCTATGCTGTAATGATGAGGAGGCAAGTCAACTAGGCGCAAGTTATGCTGCACCAGATTGAGGGTCTAGCACGTTTAGGCAAGCATCAATTGTGGCAACTTTTGTACAGTAGTGCATTGTTAGAGTTGTTGAAATACCTTTCAATCTCTGTCAGTAGCTCGTAGAGGATGGTGTTGTTGACCGGCATCATTACAAAGGTGAACTTAGTGTGATTTGAGAAGATTGCCGTCAAGACCGTTAAGGCCCTTGAATCACAAGTTGTCGCCAACTCTCCTCCACCTGCCATTCGTCTAGTGTTGTATGCAAGCCAGAAAGTTGCGTTGAAAGCCAGCTCATCTTGGAATTTTGCATCGGAGGCCGGCTCTTCTACCGTTGAGCTCTGGACGAAAATGATGTTGTAGATGTTGGGTGTGCAAGAGTAGACTCTACGTCTCTTGGAGCGTGTGGAGGCAAGAGAGGCCATGCGAGATGCCAGACGAGAAGAGTGGTAAGAGAAATTGAATGTGCAGGAGAAAATCTTACGTCTCCTAGAGCACGTGGAGGCAAGGGAGGTTGTGTAGGTAGCTCGACGAGAAGAACGGTGGGAGAAAAGGCGATGACTGTTTGGCCTGTTGTGCTAAATATTTTGAACACTTGTTGAGACAATGTATCTTAACAATAACATCTTTCATACTATTGCTTACATTAATGTGATGTATTTTTTTTTTTGAATGCTTGAATGCATGCATACCTTGAACTAAATGTGTATACCATTAGGAATCCCGCGATTTGATGCTTCATTTACAAGTCTTTCCCTTGGCTACTCCTGTCAAAGGTTTTCAAGGAAGCAAAGAAGAATTAGATCTTACCTACAGTTGCTTGGGTCGGTAGTTGGCTAGGAGGGTTGGGAGTCGATAAAGATTGGTAGAAGGCCGAACCCTTAGTCCATACACACCGCGATGACCTTTTCCTGGGGACATCAAGCCCTGTGGAAAAAAAGCAAGTCTCACCCATGGTTGCCTTGGCCGACCTCCCCTAAAATGTTGGCGGAAGGAGCAGGTGCTAAAGTCCATATACACTACAATGACGTCTTCATTGGGATGTCAAAGTTCTTGCAAATTCTATCTTGTAACATGACTAGATAGACTGTGTTAGATTAAACGGGAGGGGGGGAGGCGGGGGGAGAATCCCGAAAAAGGTTGCCGACCTCCCCTATAATGCATGAATGCATGAATGCACAAGTAATAGGAATAAGCTTGTTGTTCCTTCAACATCACTCCCTATCACTATGCTCGTGAAGGTTAGGGGTTTGATCTTAACAAAAGGGAAGAATAGAGCCAATAAACAAATGTGTGATGTTGTGTGAGATGTTGGAATTTGGGGTAGTTCAATAGGTGTAAGAGTCTACCTACCTAGTGCTTCTCCAACAAGGTGCTTGTCTCTGTTCATCAGGTGCTATCCAGTCTTGTGAGGAATGAGGGTGGCTCACCTCATAGAAAAGAGTTTGGACGAAAGGGGGCAATGCTCTTTGTCCAAATGAGGTCATTCCTAAGACAAACATAAGCAAGACCAGAGGACGAAACTTGTGGTTGTCGATCTACCCATAAGTTAAACTGATTCACCCTCACCATCACACAAAGGGGGGAAGATAAAGGTGGATTCCGAAATTGATGTGGCGGAATTCAATAGTGGCAAACTTAAGTGGTATGCCAAGCCCCAAATGGGATGCTAAGCCCTAAATAAGGGTAACCTAGATAGAGATACATTACATTGGACCAAATTTGCCACCAGCTAATTGATCCTAGACTACCCTTACCCAAGTACATGACATCCAATTTGTGGATGTAGAGAGGAAGGAGGAGAATTCTATTTTTTCTTCCTTTTCCTTGCCTTTTGTTGCTTTTGCCTTTGCTCTTTTTTTTGTTTTGTTTATTTTCTTCTTCTTCTTTTTTTGTTAGTCATTTTCCTTTGCTTTTCTTCTCTTTTTTTTTTGCTTTTCCCTTTTTGTTGCTTTTCTTTTCACTTTTTTTTTTTGCTACTGATTTCAAACAAGAAAGAAGATTAAACCCTCCCCATTTGCTATTGGCAAGCTATAGACACTGATAGTATTGTATCACGTTCTAAGGGGATTCCTCACCTAAAGAGAAAAACTATCGAAGATGTTTCTCGTATTGTGGGTGGCTCTCGTGTTAGGTAAAGAAAAGAAGGGGAATGACACTCACCTAGGGAGAAGAAGTATCTCCCATCGCAAGTGGAAGCACTTAGGATTAGCAAGTCTTATGGAGATTTTGACAAACCTGGATTTCGACTCTAGCTTGATCTGGTCATTGCTAGGGGAATGTCGTAGGATGATGAGGGCTGTTGGATGATAGCTCTGTTGTGGTAGTATCTCTCAAGCGCGATCTTCTCACAGGAGTACAGATAGCAGCACCCTTTGAAACTTTAACTAGCTTGCTTGACAAAGAAGGTGTCTAGGGTAGGAGACCAAGCTAGATTGTTTTCCATGGATAGAGGTTAGAAGATGGGGTGTGGGTGGTGGATGCCGTAGCTAAAAGAATAGGGTATTGCTGGAGTTGACATTTGGACAAAGCTATTATACGTCACTTTATCTAAATCATCTTGACACTTGCAAGTTGTGCTAGAGGAGAGCAATGTGGGGAACAACAAACATATGTCTAACATGTGATAAGGCAAGTGCAATACAATGTGACTTATATGCATGGACATGCATGAATGCAAGGGGGGGTTTCGGTTTCTAGGGGTGGAACCCAAGGATTGAATTGAATACTTTGACCGGCTTGCAGGAAGTAGATTGGCAGAAGTTAGAAAGGATACGTTCGGCACCCGAAGGGTAGTTGAACTTACACTCTTAGTGAGGTTACTAAGAGAGGTTGTCAATTTAGGGACCTAATTAAATGTAAAATTTCTTAGGGTAAGAAATGTTTACTCGCTCAAATTCCTCTTGCGAGCTTTCATCAAAGAGGTACATTGCTCCACCACTAAGCAACCACTGCATGACATAAGGTCCCTGCTAATTAAGGTGGAACTTGCCAATGGCGCTTGTGGCATGGATGGCCTTAAGGACGAGATCACTAGGTTGGAACAATCATGGTCGGACCTTCTTTTGGTGTGCCTTGGGCATTTTGCATTGATAGCATTGAGCATGATGTAGTGTGCGCAATCTACGTTCATCCAGTAGGTTGAGCTATAAAAGTCAGGATTCTGCCTAGTCATCGTTGAAATCTGTTGCTTCTTTAAGGATCTTGAGGGACGACAACTCCATCTCAATGGAGAGGATTGCCTCCATGCCGTAGACCAACGAAAAGGGGGTGGCCCCTGTGGCAATCCGAAGTGACGTCCAATAGGCCCAGAGTGCATACGACAGGTGGTCATGCCAGTCTTTATGTGTCTGGACGATCTTCTTTAGGATCTTCACCAGAGTCTTGTTAGCTGCTTCCACTGCATCGTTCATCTGAGGCCGATAGGGTGACGATCACAAATGCTTGATATTGCACTGCTAGAGATAGCTCGCCATTTGCCTGGCTACAAAGTTGGCCCCATTGTCTATCATGACTTCACAAGGAATCTCATACCTTGTTATGATGTGGTTTTTGAAGAACTTAAGAGTGGCTTGAGCTGTTACTGTTTTGAAAGATGTCGCCTCCACCCACTTAGTAAAGTAATCAATAGTCATGAGTTTGTATTAGTGGCTTGATTTCCCCCACCACATCAAGAGCCCACATGGAGAAGGGCCAGAGAGTTTCCATATTGTAAAGCTCTCTTAGGGGACTTTGAATCAAGTTTCCATGGACTTGGCATCTATGACACTTTCTAACATATGTGGTGTAGTCAGCCTCCATGGTGCTCTAGTAGTATCTGTTAAGGAAGATTATTTTGATGATGTTAAATATAATTTATTGTTTTAAAACATGAGGGAAGTTATTGCACAAAAGGTTTGATCACTAGGTTAAGTTATGTACTTGGTGTTTTTTAGAGCACACCTAGTATTACATAAGCAGAACAAAAATGGTATAATGAATTTAAATTCATTATAACGATACGGAGAATTGGTGTTTTAATGTTAAAAGTCCAAAAAAATTGGGAAATTGATGAATAATATTTGGAGTTTTAACATGGACAGTAAAGTTAATAAAAATGGAAGTTCCACTAGATCCAAATTTATAAAAATGGAAGTTCCGCTAGAGAGTTGATTAAAAAGATTAGAAAACAAAATTGGATGTACCGAAAAATCCATGCCTTAGAAAACGGAAGTTCTGCTTAGAAATTAAACTTTTTCATAGCTTAACAACCAATCATAAAGTTAAGGCTGTAGTCTTACCGCCAGCTGTAAAGTTAATGCCATAAGTCTACGATTTGCCGTATAGTTATCATATTTAATAATTACACTTAAAATTTTTTTTTACCTTAGAAAAATTTGGAACATGATTTAGATATCTGAATCTTTCTATAATACAATAAATCTTAGAAATGTCTCCCAGGACAAATTTGGATAACCATTTTTAGCAAAACGTTATTCCGAATTAACTTCAAAAAAAATCGAAACATCATTCAGATATCTGAATGATTATCCTAATTATTTTTGTATTTTCGGATATTCGTTTCTCTATAAAACAATATTTCAAATTTTAGTTCTTATTTCAAATTATTTCCAAAATGAAATAAATCCATTAGAAAAGTAAATCTTGTAAATTAAGAAATCAACACTGACTATATTAACATATAAATCTTTAATTAACATATTTTTTAGAGATTTTCTTGTAGGAACAAAGGATTAACGATATGCAAACTTAAAGTAAGAAAGACAAGTTTTCAAAATTCAAATTGAAGATTCTAAAATTGACATAGGACTGGAATACATAAAAATATGTTATCTTTGGCAATTTAGTCTTTATAAAAAGACCATAAAGCAAGGAGAAAAGAAGTAGCTGGAGGTGCTTTTGCTGAAGGAATTTTCATGGATTTTTCTTGTGCTCTTGCTGTGTGTATGCTTTGTGAGATTACTTGTGTTTTTGTGCTCGAATTTTCAATCTCACTTAGTGTTGCAAGATTTGTAAAAGCTTACTCACTAGGTTGTGGTGAGGCATTGCAAACAAGGTGTATTTGTAGTGGACATGTTTATTTGTTGAGCCTTAAAAACAAATACTGTAAATGTTTTTCTTTGTTGAGCTTGGAAAAGCAAAGAAGTGTAAATGTTGGGGTGTGAACCTATAAAACATTCAAAGTGATAGTGAAAACTCTCAAAGGACGGACTTGGGGAGTGGACTAGTTCTGGTTTGGGTGAACCACTATAAAATTTGTTTCTAATTTAATTTCTAGTTTTTCATTGAATTTTTGGGTGTTTCACTATTCACCCCCTCTAGTAAAGCCATTTGATCCTAACAATTGGAATCAGAGCCTTGTTAATCTCAATTGAGAGTTAAAAATCTTGAGATTAAATGGCTTTTGGATCATATTTGGTTGAAGGACAGAGTGTGCATAGATCACCTTTGTTTGATGGGGGAAATTATTCTTACTGGAAACATAGGATGGATGTCTTTTTTAAATCTGTAGATTTTGTTATGTGAAAGATGGCTATGCATGTATATACAAGGCTAACTACTCTCGTAGATGACTGGACTGAAGAAAAGCAAAAAAAAGATCAACTGAATGCTAAAGGTTTGAATATGTTATTTTGTGCTTTAACTGTTGATCAATTTAATAAAGTCTCTAATTGTAAAATTGCCCATGAGTTATGGTACAACTTAGAAGTAACACATGAGGGAACAAATCAAATGAAGGAAACTAAAATAAATTTACTTGTTCAAAAATATGAATTATTTAGAATGCTAGAATCTGAAAGAGTAATGTTTGCTAGCTTTTTTGATATAACTAATATTCTGAAAGGTTTGGGAAATGAATTTTCTCAATAGGAATTCGTGAGAAAGGTGCTTTGATCTCTCACATCTGAGTGGGATAAAAAGACTATTGCCATTGAGGAGGCTAATGATTTAAATCACTATTCCTTGGAGACCATTAGAGATAACTGAAGGAAATCAGTACTATAATTCAACTGCACTTAATCATATGAAAAAATTGGATGAAATTCAAAGATGGATTGATTTGTTTATAAGGAATTCATCTAATTCTAATCTATTTGAACTAGACAATATTTCACAAGAAGAACCAAAGAATGTAAATGTTAAGATCTGGTGTAACTTATGAAAGTCCTAAAAAGGGTGATAAAGAAGAAAGTATTAATGAAAATTTTACAAACAAAGAAGAAATTAGTGTAGAATCTAATCTAGAAAACAAACTTGATGTGGAACTAGAGGACAATACAGAAATCGAAAACAATAATGAATCTAAAAACAGTAAAGAATCTGAAGATGAAACTATTAAGAAAGACATTAAAAATGGAGATAAGTTATCAAATGAAAATCATTTTCCATTTCCACATAGAATGAGAAATGCTAAGGAGCAAGAATTGGAACAAATCAATAAAGTATTTGAGAAAATTAAAGTTAATATACCATTGTTGAAAATTATTAGACAGGTTCCTTCTTATGCCAAATATCTTAAAACTCTCTGTACCAAGAATAGAAGGAAAACAATATTAAGAAAGTCATTTTTAGCTAAGGAAGTAAGCTCTCTGTTAATTAATCCTATACCTGAAAAATTAAATGATCCAGGAACTCCTATTATTTCCTATTGTATAGGAGATTGTTATTTCAATACAGTGTTAATAGACTTAGGAGTTGGAATTAATGTTATGCCTAATTTTGTTTATGATAAGTTAAAATTGGATAATATCAAACCAACTAGAATAGTTATTCAGCTAGTAGATAAATCCATAAGAATACCCTTAGGTAAAGTGGAAGATATTTTAGTAAGGGTTATAGAATTTGTCTATCCTTTTGATTTTACTGTAATGAAAACAAATGCTTCAAATAGAAATCAAGATCAAGCTATAGTTATTTTAGGAAGACCATTTTTAGCTACAGCCGATGCTTGTATAAGTTGTAGAAATGGTTGGATGAAATTAGCTTGAAGTGAACAAAAGTTAGAACAGAACATTTTTAATGGAGTCAAGAAAAATCTTAAAGAGCTCCAATTTAAAAATTTTAAAGTTAATTTGATGGAAACTTTTAAAATAGATGAAGATTTAGATGTAGGAGAATTAGATCATGTTAAAAGATGTGTAATACCAACTGAAGAAATGTTGAAAGAGGAAATATTTGAGCAAACCGAAATTATGGACATAAACAAAGAAATGTTTGAAAATGACAACAAATCTTTAATTTTAGAACATCTTGTTCTTGAATTGAAACCCCCTTAGAAAATTTAAAATATGCATTTCTAGAAGAGAATGAAACTCTACCAATCATTATTGCTTCGGATTTAACATCAGTACAAGTAAAAAATCTTTTAAAAGTGTTAAGAAAGCATAAAAAAGCAATAGGATGGCAGATGACTGATATAAAGTGTATAAGTTCAACTATTTGCCAACATAGGGTTAATTTGGAATCTAAAATTCAACCTGTTAGGCAACCATAGGGAATATTAAATCCAAATATTAAAGAGGTTGTTAAGAAGGAAATTCTGAAATAGTTTGATAATGATATAATTTATGCTATATCTGATAGCGCTTGGGTAAGTCTAGTGTAGGTAGTACCTAAGAAATCTGGGATAATAGTTGTAGAAAATGATAACAAAGAATTAGTTTCAACTAGAGTTCAAACTGGTTGGAGGGCTTGTATAAATTACAAAAGACTGAATGCAGCAACTAGGAAGGATCATTTTCCATTGCCTTTTATAGATCAAATGTTAGAGAAACTAGCAGGGCATGAGTATTATTGTTTCCTAGATGGTTATTTAGGTTATAATCAAATCCCAATTGCACTTGAGGATCAAGAGGAAACAACTTTTACATGTCCTTTTGGAACATTTACCTTTAGTCGTATGCCTTTTGGGTTATGTAATGCACCTGTTACATTTAAAAGATGTATGATAGGCATCTTCATAGTCTTTATAGATGAATTTTTAGAAGTGTTTATGGACAATTTTTCTATATATGGAGACTCATTTGAAAAATTTTTAAGTAATTTAGAAAAAGTGTTAGAGAGATGTGAATAGAGAAAGTTAGTATTGAATTGGGAAAAATGTCATTTTATGGTTAAACAAGGAATAGTCTTAGGACATATTATTTCTTCTGAAGGGATAAAAGTTGACAAAGAAAAAATGGAATTAATATCTAATTTACCTATTCCCAGAACAATTAAAGATATAAGAGCATTTTTAGGACATGTTAGTTTTTATAGAAGATTTATTAAAAACTTTAGTAAAATTGCTCAACCTTTAACTCAGTTATTAATTAAGGATGCAAAATTTGATTTTAATGAGAAATGCACGAAAGCTTTTGACTTTCTAAAAGAAGCTTTGACCACTTCACCTATAGTTTATGCACCCGATTAGTCTCAACCTTTTGAGTTAATGTGTGATGCATTAGACTATGCTTTAGGTGCAGTCTTTGGTCAGAAATTAGATAAGCTACCAAGAGTAATTTATTATGCTAGTAAGACATTAAATGAAACACAAATTAATTATAGTGTAACTGAAAAAGAATTTTTGGTAGTAGTATTTACCTTAGAAAAATTTAGGTCATATCTAATAAGTAGTCACACTATCATTTACATTGATCATTCAACACTTAAGTACTTGTTAGTTAAAAAAGATGCTAAACCAAGACTTATTAGATGGATTTTGTTATTACAAGAGTTTGATTTGGAAATTAAAGATAAGAAAGGTTGTGAAAACACTGTGGTAGATCATATGTCTAGGTTGGATGCATCATTTCTTTCTAATCCACCAATAGATGACACATTTCCAGATGAACAATTATTTATGCTAAACTTTTGTCCCTGGTATGCTGATATAGTTAATTATTTAGCTACAGGTTTAGTACCTCATGATTGGTCTAGTTTAGACAAAAAATTATTTCTATTGAGGGTTAAATACTTCTTTTGGGATGACACTTACCTATTTAAGCAATGCCCCAATCAGATTGTAAGGAGATGTATCCTAGAAATAGAAACTCGACTAGTGTTATCATTTTGTCATGACCAACCTATTGGAGGACATTTCGGAGCTAAAAAGACAACTTTAGAGGTGCTTTATAGTGGCCTATATTGGTCAACTTTGTTCAAAGATGCTTATGAATTTTGTAAAAAATGTATTCAATGCCAGAAAGTAGGTAGAATTGCAAAAAGGAATATGATGCCATTGAACCCTATCGAAGAAGTAGAAGTTTTTGATGTATGGGGTATAAATTTCATGGGACCTTTCCCAAATTCAAATAGTTTTATATATATCCTCTTGGCAGTAGAATATGTAACCAAATGGATGGAGGCAATCCCTACTAAAACTAATGATTCCATAATAGTCATGAGATTTTTGAGATCTAATATAATGTCCTGATTTGGTGTTCCAAGAGCAATTATTAGTGATAGGGGAATTCATTTTTGTAACAAAAACTTTGAGAAATTGTTGAAAAGATATGAAGTGTTGCATAAGTTAGCTACCCCTTACCATCTGCAAACTAGTAGACAAGTTGAAAGTGTTAACAGGAAAATTAAAGGAATTTTAGAAAAAGTAGTAAACACCACTAGAAGAGACTGGTCAAATAAACTAGATGATTCTCTTTGGGCATATAGAACAACTTATAAAATAATATTAAGAATAACTTATAAAATAATATTAGGAACAACTCTATATAAATTAGTGTATGGAAAAACTTGTCATTTACCTGTGGAGTTAGAACATAAAGTATTATGGGCACTTAAGCAATTGAATTTAAGTATAAAAATAACAAGCAGTAATAGACAAGTACAATTAGTGGAGTTAGAAGAATTAAGAAATATGGCTTATGAAAGTTCAAAAATAGCTAAAGAAAGAATGAAAGTATGGCATGATAAAAGAATTTTACATAGAATATTTGAAATAGGATAAGAAGTTTTATTATATAATTCAAGATTACACTCTTTCCTAGGAAAATTGAAATCTAGATGGACTGGTCCATTTGTTATTAAACATGTTTATCCATATGGAGCAGTAGATTTGGAAGATCCTCAAAATCATGAAATTTTTAAAGTTAATGGTCAAAGATTAAAACATTTTCTAAGATATTCTAATAGGAAAGAGGTGGAGGTTGTTAACTTAGAAGAAGACTAAAAGAATATAATATATATATATATATATATATATAATCAATACAAAAACATATAAAAATACAAACGTGAACAAAAATAATAAGTATATATATATAAGAAAAAGAAAAGAAAAACATTTAGACTTATACAATATATACTTAAGCCTTAATGTGTTAGTACAATGCTGTTATTTGATTTATTAAGCTATTGTGCTTTATCTTAAGTTACTTTGTGGGTAAATGAGTTTACCCATGAGGTTAGTTTGTGGGTTCACGTGTTTACCCATGAGTCGAGTTGAAAAAAGAAGAAGAAGAAAAAAGAAAAAATAGAACTTTTGGAGTTTAGCCATGAAGTTAGTTCGCGGGTTAACCGACGTACCCACGAATCGGCCTCATGGGTTATCGCATTGTAAGTCATTTAAGTTTCTGTTTGCTAGAAGATGTTATTTTTAAGTATAGAATTTATTGAAACTAATCGATGTTAATCATCTGAAGTATGATTAAGGGTTATTTCATAATTTGAAGGATTAAGAGGAGGATTGTTAAGGAGAAATATAATTTGGTGAACTGTTGAATGAAAAATTTTAAAAGGAGACAAACCATAGAACATGCACAAGTGTAAC
>JAMKPZ010003152.1:0-21444 GCA_024699675.1 Amphibolis antarctica
TACCCGACCAGGGCTCAACATGGTCGCTGCCTTCAGATAGGCTGGCCACCAATGTCTTAGATCGACGCCCTGCCGGCTGACTGAGAGGCTAGCTCCCCATGGCCGTACGTGATAAAGCACGTCACGTACTCGACCAGGGCTCATCATGGTCGCCGCCTTCAAACAGGTTGACCACCGACGTCTCAGACCGATGCTATGCCAAGAGACTGAGAGGCCAGCTCCCTATGCCTGTAGGTGAAAAGCACCTCACGTACCTGACCAGGGCTCATCATGGCCACCGCCTTCAGACAGGTCGGCCACCAGTGTCCCAGACCGATGCCCTTCTAGCTGTCCGAGAGGCCAGCTCCCCATCTTCGTACGTGACAAGCACGTCGCATACCCGAGCAGGGCTCATCACGGTCGCCACCTTTAGACAGGCTGGCCATCAGTGTCTCAGACTGACGCCCTGCCTACTAACTAAGAGGCTAGCTCCCCGCAACTGTACGTGACAAAGCATGTCGTGTACCCGACCGAGGCTCATCACGGTCGCCGCCTTCAGACAGGCTGGCCACCGGTGTCTCAAACTAACGCCCTGCCAGTTGACCAAGAGGCCAGATCCCCACAGCTATACATGACAAGCACGTCACGTACTCGAACAGGGCACATCACTGCTGCCACCTTCAGACGGATCGGCCATCGGTGTCCTAGACAAATGCCCTGCCAGCTGACCGAGAGGCCAGCTCCCCATCACGTACTCGACCGGGGCTCAACACGATCGCCACCTTCAGACAGGCCGGCCACCAGTGTCTCAGACCGACACCCTACCCATTGACCAAGAGGCCAGCTCCCCGCAGCTATATGTGATAAAGCGTGTCGCGTACCCAACCAGGGCTCATCACGGTCGCCGCCTTTAGACAGGCCAGCCACTTGTGTCTCAAACTAACGCCCTACCAGCTGACCAAGAGGCCAGCTTGCCGCAACTGTATGTGACAATGCAAGTCGAGTACCCAACTGGGGCTCATCACGGCTGCCGCCTTCAGACAGGACAGCCACTGGTGTCTCTGACCGATGCCCTGCCAACTGACCAAGATGCGAGCTCCCTGCAATTGTATGTGACAAAGAACGTGGCATACCCGACTAGGGCTCATCATGGCCACCGCCTTCAAGTAGGTCTACCATCGGTGTCTCAGACCGATGCCCTACCAGTTGATCAAGAGGCCAGCTCCCCGTGGTTGTACGTGACAAGCACGTCACGTACCTGACCGGGGCTCATCACGGCCGCCACCTTCAGATAGGTCTACCACTGGTGTCTTAGACCAACACCCTACCAGTAGATCGAGAGGCCATCTCCCCGCAGCTGTACATGACAAAGCACGTCGCGTACCCGACTAGGGCTCATCACGACCTCTGCCTTCGGACAAGCCGGCCACTGTTGTCTCAGACTGATGCCCTGCCAGCTGACCAAGGGGCCAGCTCCCTGTAGCTATACATGACAAAGCACGTTGTGTACCGGACCAGGGCTCATCACGGCCGCCACCTTTAGACAGGTTGGCCACCAGTGTCTCAGATTGATGCCCTACCAACTGACCAAGAGGCCAGCTCCCTGTCGCTGTACCTGACAAGCACGTCGCATACCCGACTAGGGCTCATCAAGGCCATCGCATTCAAACAGGTGTAAGCCCACACTTCCGGAGGTTTAAGCCCAACTTCCCGCTTTATGTTGTCTCCCCATTCGATAACCAAGAGTGTAAGTCTGACCCCTTCAAGGCATCTTCTGGTTAGGCAACCTAGAGTGTAAGTCCACACTACCATGGTGACTCTCGGTTAAGATACCGAGAGTATAAGTCCAGTTATCCCGATTTAGAGTGCATCCTATCCAAACCTCTCAAAACTTTTCCCAGGCATCTTCCAGGAAAGTTTATTTCATGAGCGATGGATATTCACAAAGCATGAAGCCACACAATATCTATCACTTACGCATGGAGGGTCATTCAACCCTAAGACGTCGGTTTCCTTCCACTAAGGTCATACAACCTTGCCTAGGGAGACGCATTCTGTTGACCCCCATGCTTAAAAAGGGGCCATCGGGCAGTCAGCCGGCTGTCTGCCGGCATGCCGATATCTAACCCCGGTAGCCAGCTCCCTGTTGAACCCCATGCTCAAAAGGGGCCTATCGGGCGGTCAGCCGGCCGTCCGCCGGCATGTCGGTATCCAACCCTGATAGCCGACTCCCTGTTGACCCCCATGCTTAAAAAGGCTTATCGGGCAGTCAGTCAGCCATCCACCGGCATGCTAGTACCTAACCCCGACAGCCGGCTCCTGTAGACTCCCCCAACAAAGTAGACATGCTCAACCCTTATTAGGTGGCCGAGTAAAACAGCTGGCCAACTACTGACACACCAGTAAAATACCCTGGTGGCTGACCTCTAACTCTCCCACCAACGGGCAGGTACGTTCATCGACACGCCTAGTCTGACCTTCGGGATAAACACATGGCAGCCAGACCCCTAGTCGACGTAAAGCCCCGGCTATCCGCTATGGCCTATTCCCCTAAATCATCAGCTAAATTCCTAGTGGATCTTGATCCCAACCAGCAGGCATCCGGCTATCACACGGTGGCTACCGACTAGCTACCTCAAAAGGCAATTTGAATCGATTGGAAAGATACGATGAGATTTAATCACTTAAATCTTGCAATCAATAAATCACACTGATCGAGTGATTGAATCATGATATACACGGGGTTTCCATCCCGGGATCACCCGAAAAAGGAAGGGGATTCCCTATATAAAGAGACCATCTGCTCCATTTCATGACAAGGCTTTTTGGATGACTAGTTGGAGGTTCTGAAGGAGAAGAACTACTCGGAGCCTCAACGCCCTCTCACCACACTGGAGCAAGGACTTCCGACCGCAACCGACGACTCCCTACAAGTAAGTCCCCCTATCCTCCACCATTGTTCGTATGATTTAGCTTCATTTTTCCTGAGCCTCGACCATGCTGGACCTTCCTCACGCACGGGAATGATCAGAGGAGATGCCTGGGTGTCATTCCTTCGGATACACTTCTAAAAGTACCGGTAGCCTCCCTCCCGATCGGGTGAATCCACCTGGTACGATCGAGATCAGCTCGATTGTGACCCCTTCAATGGGTCTTTTTATATGGAAACTCATGTTTTCTTGCGTATTCTAAGAATGTATCATTGAGTTTTCCCTTGTCTTTTTTTCCTTTGAAATGACTGGCCATCATCAGACGCATCGTCTCCACTTAGAGATGGCCGTCTCCCTGAAGGTGTCCACCTCTCCTGTCTCTCGAGACTAGGTGTAGAAATCTCTACACCCAAAGGTTGAGGTGGAAACTGGGTGAACATCCGGTCCTAGACCCGGATACCCGGTAGGCCGACGAGTAGACCTACCAAACTTCCAACTATTTAGTCAGAAGTTTGTTACGAGGGCTACGATGTCTATATTTGCATTTTTATCCATTTTACACCTACCACCCCGAGAGGAGCAAAACTGCCCTACCGATGCCTTGGAAAGGTTTCCGAGATGAGGCCGTCGGCATGCATCGTTGCTGACGCCGGCTGTCTAGGTGCGCGAGCATGTACACTGTTATACATTCAATCGCAAAAGCCCTATGAATCCAAATGAAATCAGGAAGAGATTTGAGAAGAAATTTTAGATTTAGGAGGTGTTCTTCACCGTGCGCACCTAGGGCTTGCTTTCGTGTTACCGAGTTGAAGAAGAGGACGTCTTGATCGAAAGCATTCAAACACAAACAGATTTACGTGGTTCCCCTTTGATGGGTACCCCACGGATGGCTCTCTCTTAGTGGGTTTCACTTTGGAGGTGGTGGTTACAAAGGGGGAAGAAGCAAAGAACAAAAAAACTTCTTCTTACTCCCTAGAATGGGCGAATTTGGGCTTTTATACTCATAGCCCAAATTCCATCAATGCCCTTGAGTACATCAAGTTACAAATTCTCATCAAGCAAATACAAACTAGATGGAAGGTACATTCTTTACAAATCTCCACCTTGTCTTTCATCAAGCTCCACCTGTAACAAATGAGAAGCCGTCAAGACTCATAAGGGTCAGTAGTAGCTGTAGACGTTGAGTAAGTCCAAGCAATGCTTGAACTTGCTCTCCACAACCCCTTTGGTAAACATATCAGCTGGGTTGTCCCAGGTGTTGATCTTCTTGATCTTTATCCTATTTTCATTCCTGAGGAAGTTATACTTCACATCAATATGCTTTGTTCTATCGTGAAAGACATTGTCCTTGGAGAGACAAATAGCACTGAGACTATCACAATAGATGTCTGCTTTATCTGTGTGCTAACACAAATCTCCTAACAATCCTTTCATCCAGATTCCTTCCTTAGCAGCTTCTGTCAAAGCCACATACTCAGCCTCAGTAGTAGACAACGCTACAGTAGGCTGAAGACTTGATTTCCAACTCACTATAGAACCTGCGAATGTGAAAACATAGCCTGACAAAGACCTTCTTTTATCAACATCCCTTGCAAAGTCAGAATCTGCATAACCTACCATAGTACAATTCTGATCTGCTGTATATAATAGACCAATGTCAGAAGTTCCTTTCAAGTACCTGAACATCCTTTTCACAGCTTTCCAATGTTCCCTGCCCGGATTGGACATGAACCTGCTAACAACGCTTAAAGGATATGCTATATCAGGCCTGGTACAAACCATTGCATACATTAAACTACCAACTACCTGAGAGTAAGGAACCTTTCGCATATTTGATTTATCTGCTTCAAATTCAGGACACATTGTAGAGGATAACTTCAAATTTCTGTCATATGGCGTGCCAATAGCTTTACAAGAAGCCATGCCAAATCTGTTAAGGATCTTTTCAACATACTTCTATTGATTTAAAAATAGCTTACTAGAATTCCTGTCACGCCTGATTTCCATCCCAAGAATTCTCCCAGCTGGACTAAGATCCTTCATTTCAAATTCAGATTTTAATGTGCCCTTTAGCTCCTCATTGTAATCAACTCCTTCTCGTTGTGAATAGCCTTTGGCAACCAATCTTGCCTTGTGCTGCACTCCAGTGTTGCCTTGAGTCCCAACTTTCTCCTTGTAGACCCATTTGCAACCTACAATGTTCTTGTTCTTTGGACGTTTTACAAGCTCCCAAGTTTTGTTTTTATGGAGAGATTGTAGTTCCTCCTCCATTGCAGTCATCCAAAGATTAGCATCAGAACCTTTTAATGTAGCTTCATAAGTAGGTGGATCAACAGAATCCTCCACCTCTTCCGCTACCTATAAGGCAAAAGCAACCAAAGTGTCATAGCCATACCTAATAGGAGGTCTAACGTCCCTTCTAGGACGTTCTCTGCTAATGGTTCTTGGTGGTGGTTGCTCCACCTCTTCCTCCTCAACTGCGTTTTCCTAAACACTTGATGAGTTATCTTTTGGTTCAACTTAATCAGTATTACCAAGCTACTGTGTATATAACTCCACCTGTTTAGGAGTAGTATGCTCAACTTCTGGTGATACAATTTCCAATTCTTCTGTAGTCTGCAACAAAAGATTTTCATCAAAAGTGACATCACGACTGTATATCACTTTACCTGATGCAATGTCATAAATTCTATATCCTTTTACTCCAATACCGTATCCAACAAATATGCCTTTCTTGGCTCGAGGCTCCAGCTTCCCATTGTTCACATGGTAATAGACTGGACATCCAAAGATCTTCAGCTTGGAGTAATTTGTAGACCTTTTCATGCACAATTCAAATGGTATCTTACCATCTAGAGCACTAGAGGGAGACCAGTTAACTAGAAAGGAAACTGTGTTAACAGCCTCTACCCAAAAATTCTTATTCAAACTTGCATTAGATAGCATGCACTGAGCCTTTTCAAGGAGTGTCCTATTCAATCTCTCTGCCACTCCATTCTGTTGAGGGGTATATCTGACAGTATAATGTATGGTAATTCCTGTATCTTTACAAAAGTTATTAAACTCTTGAGAGAAAAACTCAAGACCATTATCTGTCCTCAAATATTTGACCTTTCTATCAGTTTGGTTTTCTAGTTGAGCTTTCCAATGCTTAAAATTTTCAAAAGCATCACTCTTATGTTTCAAAAAGAAAACCTAATTCATGCGAGAGTAGTCATCAATAATAGAAAGGAAATACCTTGATCCTCCATGAGAAGAATGACATGTAGGTCCCCAACAATCAGCGTGAATATAATCTAATACTCCCTTCAAACTGTGCCGACCTTTGCCAAAAGACACCCTTTTCTGCTTGCCATATATACAATGTTTGCACATATCAATACAAACTACCTTGTGTCCTTCAAACCTACTCAGACTACTCAGTCTCTGCATCCCTTTCTGTCCCAGATGACCCATTCTTGAGTACCATATAACAAATAGATGCTCTTGACCTGATGTAGCTGCTACAGCTAAGCCAGAAATAGGAGTGCCTTGTAAAATGTATAAGTGGCCAGACTTGACACCCTTCATAACAACCAACGAGCCTTTCACAATACTAATCTTTGCCCCTCCACTTGAATATCTGTAACCCTTAGAATCAAGGGCCATAAGAGAAATCAAGTTCTTACTTAGTTTTGGAACGTGCTAGACATCTTCCAAAACTCTAATCATGCCATCATGCATCCTGAACTTGATAGTGCCAACACCTGCTCTGGAGCATACATTGTCATTGGCCAAAGTCACTTGGCCATCCTCCACCTGCTCATATGTATCAAAGTATTCCCTGCACGGAGTCATATGGTGGGATGCTCCTGAGTCCAAGATCCACTGATCACCTGAATAGGCACTACAACAAATTGTAAGAGAGAAGTCATCATCAGATGTAGAATTTGTTTCTGCAACTGCAGCCTTTCCTTTGTTCTTCAACTTGGGACAATTAGTTTTCCAGTGTCCCTTCTCCTTACAGTAATTGCAAGTATCCTTTGAGTACTTGCTTTTGGATTTGCTCCTGTTTCTGTTCTTATTACCCCCTTTCCTCTGGCTTCTACATTTGTTCTCTTGCTGATGAGCTGTGAGGCCAGAACCATTTGCCTCATTACTGCCATGCTGCACCATGTGTCTCAGCTCCCTCGAATGAAGGCTGGATCTCACTTCTTCCAATGTAATGGAATGTCTTCCAACTACACAATACTGAACATAATTTTCATAACTGAGAGGAAGTGAGCAAAGTAAGATGAGAGTTGCATCTTCATCTTCAATGGTTACACCTGTGTTCTTGAGTTCCATCAGAATGGAATTCAACTAATCTAAATGCTATTTAAGTGGTGTACCTTCCTTCATTTTTAATGAGAACAATTTTTGCTTTAACAGTAGCTTGTTTGTTAAAGACTTAGTCATGTATAGTGACTCTAATTTCTGCCAAAGACTAGAGGACGTTGTTTCATCTGCAACTTCTATGATTACCTCATCTGACAAGCACAGTAAGATGGTGGAGTGAGCCTTCTCCTCCTGTATTAAAAATTTAGTAGAGTCTTTATCCAATATGGCAGCCTTATTTAAAGGTGCCCAAATACCCTGTTGTTTCAGAAGTGTTCTCATTTTTATTTGCCATAGACTGAAACTATTTCTGCCTTCAAACTTGTCTATTTTCATACCAGGAGTTGCCATCTCAAAAAATGTAATTCTAACAAGAATAATCACACTAACTTCCAAGTGCACCTTCACAAATTGCCAATTACAGAAATTGCCAAAAAATAATGCAAAAATGTATTCGACTTGCTTCAACTTTCAACAACCCCAAAAGGGTTAATTTAGGAATTGTTGAACACGAATTAGGCCAACATCAAGCACATCCAAGAGTTCAAAAAATTTTGGCACAAGATCTAATTTTCAACACGTAATCAAATATCAAACACTTGGCAACAAAAAAATTCGGCCAGCAGAAGAAACGACGGAATTCAGCAAGGACGCCAAGGTCAAAAGCACGAACTGGCCTTCACGAAAAATTCTCCAAAAAATCCAAAAACTTCAGAGCAATATGGAGAAAGTTTAGGAGGCTTACAAACCCATTTCAACAAGTGAAATGGAAGATACAAGCATTGGCATCCAAGGGGTTCCGATGGCAACAGTTAGGGCTTGCGACAGCCCTCTTCACAGATTCAAATCCTCTTCTTGACTTCTAATAAAGCTCTGATACCACTTGTTATACATTCAATCGCAAAAGCCCCATGAATCTAGACAAAATCAGGAAGAGATTTGAGAAGAAATCTCAGATTTAGGAGGTGTTCTTCGCCGTGCGCGCTCAGGGCTTGCTTTCGTGTTGCCGAGTTGAAGAAGAGGACATCTTGATCAAAAGCATTCAAACACAAATAGATTTACGTGGTTCCCCTTTGATGGGTACTCCACAGATGGCTCTCTCTTAGTGGGTTTCACTTTGGAGGTAGTGGTTACAAAGGGGGAAGAAGCAAAGAACAAAAAAACTTCTTCTTACTCCCTAGAATGGGAGAATTTGGGCTTTTATACTCATAGCTCAAATTCCATCAATGCCCTTGAGTACATCAAGTTACAAATTCTCATCAAGCAAATACAAACTAGATGGAAGGCACATTCTTTACATACACCCCGATGGTTCCCTTTTACCGGAAGGAGCAAAGCTACCCTCCTAATGCCTCGGAAAGGCTTCTGGGATGAGGCCGTTGGCATGCATTGTTGTCGATGCCAGTTGTCTAGGTGTATGAGTGTGTACACCTGATGGTTCCCTTTTACTGGGAGAGACAAAGTTGTCCTCCCGATGCCCTGGAAAGGCTTCCGAGATGAGGCCGTCGGCATGCATTGTTGCCGACGCCGACCATCTGGGTGCACGAGCATGTACACCCCAACAATTTCCCTTTTACCGGGAGGAGCAAAGCTATCCTCCCGATGCCCCGTGAAGGGTTTCAGGATGAGGCTGTCGGCATGCATCATTGCCAACGCTAGCCGCTTCGGTGCATGAGCATGTGTACACCCCGACGGTTCCGTTTTACCAGGAGGAGCAAAGTTACCCTCCCGATGCCTCGGAAAGGCTTCTGAGATGAGGCCATTGGCATGCATCATTGCTGGCCCTAGCCAAACGGGGAATATGAACTCTCGTCCCTAGTCAAAGAGGCAAAATATGACATGGTAACTGGTAACTTTAGCTGACAGTCGGGCATTCCAGCCGGCTACTTCACCCGACCTTCAGCTCTTCAGCCGAACGGTCTGTAATGGTGACCACTATGTCTTTCTCTCTCCCATTTATCGTCAGACCCTATGTGAATCCTCGCATTGGTCGATCATCACTCACTTTCACTGAAAGGAATAAGACTATTCCTCCTGATCCCCTGGAAAGTCTTCCAGGATGAGGCCATGTATGGCCGGACTAACTGTCGTAGTTTTCCGTTTTAGAGCTAAAGAGAGACCGAGATTTCCCAGGCTGTCTGGGGGTGCCTAACACCTTCCCCAACAGTACCCTGAGTCCCATATCCAGTTCTCTCTTGTTTTGTATAGTGTTACATGATTTTATGTCACTCTTGTGGTTTTATCGTTCCAATGGCAGAAGGACACTTCCCCATCCAGTTTTCCTTATTTTCTACCCAAAAATAAGGTGGTGACTCCATTCAACGAGCCATCCACACCACGTGGTGATGCGCTCCCAAAATCACCTTTCAATTCTTTGTACCGCAGCCCATCCGCTAGTAGAGCCGACAGAACCCCATGGGCTTCTAGGTGACAGCTGGATGAAAGAGAGGGTACACTGCATTAGGGAGAGTCACAAATTCCCTCTCAACCTTACTTTGGAAGTGTTTCAACTAATATTTCAAATCATTTAAAATATTCTCCTTGATATGGTCTCTTTGCAAACTACCCTTATGCCACTCGAATGAGGATAACTCAAACTGGTCAAATTTAATCAACCTCATCCAATGTTCTATGGACAATGAGCTTTGAGGTCTTATTGTCTGCCATGGAGTACAAAAATAGGTACTAGTCCTAATCTTAATTGACCCATTGGTAGCTAAGCAAAATATCTCTCAATGGAACCAGAAAACACACTTTCTTTTCATTAAATCGTGCACCAAACGATTATTAGGGTGAGCTAACTGCTCCTACCCTACTACTTCTGGAAGTTCAGCATCTTAATCCACTCACAGTTTGAAGCTAAAGCAAAGGGACCTGCAGTGGAGGTAGAAGCCAAAATGTATTGTGGGAGGAGAAGAGTACTATGAACGTAGGTCATGAGAAAAAGGGTTAATGTACGAGAGGGATTTAATGATTTTTATAAGGATAATTAGATAAAAGGACGGTCGGATGGTAAGATCTGTAAATATTTAACAATTTTCGAGTTTACCCATGTGGTAGTCCAAAGGTAAACACCATTACCCTTGAACTTAGTCTAAGGGTAAACAATAGTGGACAAGATCTATAGAAATTTTATTATGCAGCCATTTTCAATCATATTAATACTCTCACATTATGCATTTACTTCATGATTATTAGATGTGTCGAGTTGAGCTTAAGTGCAAATTTAATTAAGTGTTTGGATTTAATGAATTTTAGTGAGCGATGGAGATCCCTATAGACATCTTATGCAAGATATTAAGTTATTTGCTAGTGAGAGAAATTTGCAAACTAAGTTGTGTTAGAGAATTCATTTCAAATCATTACTTTTGTTCCTACCAAGTATACAAAATGAGAAATACAATCAATGGAGTAATTTGGTATGATGCACGTTCAAGAAAATATTTGTACCATGGAATTGATTCTGAGTCAGGCATTCAATCGACATCACTGGAAGGAATTGAAAATATTTTAGGTTGTAATGATGGACTAATTATTTACAGATATTATGGAGAGCCATTTTCTAGCAGATCCGATATTAGAATTAATACTTCCAAACCCTAACAAATATAAACTTGTGATGCATGACTCAGGTGCAGTCTTGACATTTAAGGGTACTAATAAAAGGATAATACACAAATTATTTTTTTGGGACGAACCCTGAATGTGGACTGATTGGCAATACTTGTTGGTTTATCATTTTGATAAACACCAATGGAAACCTATCAGAAGAGTTTATTTTGGAGGAAGACCAACAAACAACAGAAACCATGTGATTATCAAAGGAGTTATTTATTTGGTAACAAATTATACCCCTACATTTATTAATGAAATTAATGTCATTGCCATCAATATTGAAAATGAATCAGTGAGGCTTTTACCCATTCCATGCCCTATGGGAGCACTGTCAAGTTCATTCTATGATTTAGTTGAGTTGGCTATATTGGAGGAATCAATGGAGAACCTCAATCACTAAGTCTAATTAGATGGTGGGATGATGCTATGAAATTCAAAATTTGGAAAGTGTAGAACATTGAAAATTGTGAATGGAGTCGAGTCTACATTGAATTGCAACTAGAAAATCTGGGAACTCCTAACATTCCTTTTGTAGGGAAAATCAAGGGTTTCTATTTCATCAATGGAGACACTCTTATCTATTATGCTTGGGATGATCTTTATTATTACAAGATCCGCCTGTTCGAAGGAGGTTACAGCACTGAACTTATTCATCAATTATCTTTGCCTACTTTTGCAGTGTGGTTTCACGAGTTAATTCTCAATGCAAATACTCTACAACACTATGTGTAATATTTCCTATTTACCCACGTGTTAGTTTGAGGGTAAACTAGTTTACCCACAAACCTAGCCGTGGGTTATTTCAAAATTTTCCTCTATTGAACACATGTGCAATGTTTTTATTTCCTTTGGAACATCTTTGTTGTATCGTGCTCAAAATCCATATGATTGTGGTTGTTTCGTTACATATTTTAAAGAAATCTAAAATGTTATATCATTTACTACAGTTGTGGTATTATTGTAAATAGATGTACCTGTCGAATGACAACATGAGATGGCAGCTAAAGCTTATCTAATGACGATACACATGTAAACCTTCTTTTACATTTGAATGTTGTATGTTAGGTTGGTCTAGGGATTCATCTCATAGGTTAGTCAGAACACCTCCAAGAAGAATAGTTATGGCTGCCCCGCATGTACCCCCTCTTTCATCTAGCCATCACCCGGAAGCTCACAGGGTTCCGCCAGCAAAGCCAGTGGATGGGTCGACGTATAGAGAATTGAAAGGTAAATGTAGGAGCACATCGCCACGTGGTGTGGATGGCTCGTTATATAGAGTCGCCACCTTACTTTTGTGTCGAAAATAAGGAAAACCAAATGGGGAAAGATCCTTTCGCCGTCAATGTGATAAAAATGCGAAAATATGAAACAATATCATAAAATAGCGCCAAACTTAAAGACTTTTATGAAAATGAGAGAAACTAGATACGGGACTCAAGGTACTATTGTAGAAGGTGTTAGGCACCCCCAAACAGCCTAGGTAATCCTGGCCTCTCTCCAGCTTTGAAAAGGGAACACGGTACTAATCGACCTGGCCTGAGTCGGCAAGGATTCATGTTGATCACCTCATCCTAGAGGATTCACTAGGGCATCAGGAGGAATAGTCTTATTCCTTTCGATAAAGCAAGTGAGAACCCACCAATGCGAGGATTCATGTGGGATCTGGTGAGGAAAGGGGAGAGAAAGGCATGGCAGTCACCATTATGGACCATTGGCGAAAGAGCCGGAGGTTTGGTGAGATAGCCAGCTGGAATGTCGGACTGTCGGGTATGAGAACCAGCGTCTGCCTGACATTCCACCTCTCCTACTGGGGGCAAGGATTCATGCACCCAGTTTGGCTGGTGTTAGTAAGGACTCATGCCGATGGGCTCATCCTGGAAACTTGCCAAGGCATCGGGAGCGTAGCTTTTCTCCTCCTTGTAATGGGAAACCGTGCAGGTGTACATACTCATACACCCGGCATGGCGGCATCAGCAAGGATGCATGCTAATGGTGTCATCTTGGAAGACTTTCTGGGGCATTGGGAGGGCATCTTTGCTCCTCGCGATAAAGGGAAACCATGCAAGTGTACATACTCATACACCCGGCATGGTGGCGTCGGCAAGGATGTATGTCGATGACCTCATCTTGGAAGACTTTCCAAGGCATCGGGAGGGCAGCTTTTCTCCTCCCAGAAAAGGAGAACCATGTGAGTTTACATACTCAGACACTCGGCATGTCAACGTTAGCAAGGATACATGCTAACAGCCTCATCTCGGGAGACATTTTGGGGCATCAAGAGGGCAGCTTTGCTCCTTCCAGAAAAGGAGAACCGTGCGGGTGTACATACTCATACACCCAACAAGGCAGCACCGACAAGGATACATGCCGACGGCCTCATCCCAGAAGACTTTCCAAGGGATCGGGTGGGCAACTTTGCTCCTCCTAGAAAAGGGAGAACTGTGTGAGTGTACATACTCATACACTCGGGACAACAGCGTCAACAAGGATACATGCTGACGACCTTATCCCAGAAAGACAAGCAAGTAGGTGAAATACGAATATGGACATAGTAGCCACTGCTATGGACCTCTTGCTGAAGAGTTAAAAGTCTGGTGGGTCAACTCATCTACCTACCAATCATCTGAGTATGTGGCCGGATGTATGCCCGGTATGTCACCTTAACTTCCAAGTGCAAGGACCCATGCACCTATTCCCAAAAGACAGGAGAGGCACACACCTTAGGGGAGATGACTCGTCTGACGGTGGCTTGAGATTTCAAAGAGAGATACGGAAAACCCAACGACATGAGCATAAAACTCATAAGAAAATACGGGCTTTCGTATGAAAAATCGATAGATGGATTGTGATTGGACCGATCTCGAACTGCACCGAGTGGATTTACCCGATCGAGGAGGGAGGATGCTGGTACCTTCAGAAGTGTATCCAAAGGAATGAGACCCAAGCATGTCCTTCGACCATTCCCCTGGCATGGGGCAGGTCTAGTTCGGTTAGGGTTACGGGACACACAATGCTAAGTAAGAATGCATAACGGCGAGGGATAAGGGGCTTAACTGCAAGGAAATGCTGTTGGTGGTTAGAAGGCCTTGCTCCGGTGTGCCCAACGATGCCTCTTTCTTCAGCGGGTTTGGGAACAGGACATCGGTGCTCCAAGCAGCTCTCCTCCAAAATCACTCCTCTAGAATGTCGAAAAAGCTCCTCTTTTCCATGGAATGGAAGGCCCTTTATATAGGAAATTACCTTCCATTTTGGGTGATCCCAGGATGGAAACCCTACGTATGTTTCGATTTAATCCCGTGATTCGCATGAGTGATTGATTAATGGTGAGATCTAAGTGTTTAAGTGATTAAATCTCACTATATCTCAACATTCTTGTTTGAATGTTTCACCCAGGTGTTAACCAGTGGTCGTGGTTGATGGGCCGGTAGCCAGATTTAGGAGGTGTTCTTCGCCATGCACACCTAGGGCTTGCTTTCGTGTTGCCGAGTTGAAGAAGAGGACGTCTTGATCGAAAGCATTCAAACACAAACAGATTTACATGGTTCCCCTTTGATGGGTACTCCACGGATGGCTCTCTCTTGGTGGGTTTCACTTTGGAGGTGGTGGTTACAAAGGGGTAAGAAGCAAAGAACAAAAAAACTTCTTCTTACTCCGTAGAATGGGCGAATTTGGGTTTTTATACTCATAGCCCAAATTCCATTAATGCCCTTGAGTACATCAAGTTACAAATTCTCATCAAGCAAATACAAACTAGATGGAAGGCACATTCTTTACAAATCTCCACCTTGTCTTTCATCAAGCTCCACCTTTAACAAATGAGAAGCCATCAAGACCCATAAGGGTCAGTAGTAGCTGTAGACGTTGAGTAAGTCTAAGCAATGCTTGAACTTGCTCTCCACAACCCCTTTGGTAAACATATCAGCTGGGTTGACCCGGGTGTTGATCTTCTTGATCTTTATCCTATTTTCATTCCTAAGGAAGTGATACTTCACATCAATATGCTTTGTTCTATCATGAAAGACATTGTCCTTGGAGAGACAAATAGCACTGAGACTATCACAATAGATGTCCGCTTTATCTGTGTGCCAACACAAATCTCCTAACAATCCTTTCATCCAGATTCCTTCCTTAGCAGCTTCTGTCAAAGCCACATACTCAGCCTCAGTAGTAGACAGCACTATAGTAGGCTGAAGACTTGATTTCCAACTTACTATAGAACCTGCGAATGTGAAAACATAGCCTGACAAAGACCTTCTTTTATCAACATCCCTTGCAAAGTTAGAATTTGCATAACCTACCATAGTACAATTCTGATCTGCTGTATATAATAGACCAATGTCAGAAGTTCCTTTCAAGTACCTAAACATCCTTTTCACAGCTTTCCAATGTTCCCTGCCTGGATTGGACATGAACCTGCTAACAACGCTTAAAGGATATGCTATATCAGGCCTAGAGAACATCCTTTTTATAGAGAGATTGTAGTTCCTCCTCCATTGTAGTCATCCAAAGATTTGCATCAGAACCTTTTAATGCAGTTTCATAAGTAGGTGGATCAATAGAATCCTTCACCTCTTCTGCTACCTGTAAGGCAAAAGCAACCAAAGTGTCATAGCCATACCTAATAGGATGTCTAACGTCCCTTCTAGGACGTTCTCTGCTAATGGTTCTTGGTGGTGGTTGCTCCACCTCTTCCTCCTCAACTGCGTTTTCCTAAACACTTGATGAGTTATCTTTTGGTTCAACTTAATCAGTATTACTAGGCTACTGTGTATATAACTCCACCTGTTCAGGAGTAGTATGCTCAACTTCTGGTGATACAATTTCCAATTCTTCTGTAGTCTGCAACAAAAGATTTTCATCAAAAGTGACATCACGACTATATATCACTTTACCTGATGCAATGTCATAAATTCTATATCCTTTTACTCCAATACCGTATCCAACAAATATGCCTTTCTTGGCTCGAGGCTCCAGCTTCCCATTGTTCACATGGTAATAGACTGGACATCCAAAGATCTTCAGCTTGGAGTAATTTGTAGACCTATTCATCTACAATTCAAATGGTATCTTACCATCTAGAGCACTAGAGGGAGACCGGTTAACCAGAAAGGAAACTGTGTTAACAGCCTCTACCCAAAAATTCTTATTCAAACCTGCATTAGATAGCATGCACTGAGCCTTTTCAAGGAGTGTCCTATTCAATCTCTTTGCCACTCCATTCTTTTGCGAGGTATATCTGACAATATAATGTCTAGTAATTCCTGTATCTTTACAAAAGTTATTAAACTCTTGAGAGAAAAACTCAAGACCATTATCTGTCCTCAAATATTTGACCTTTCTATCAGTTTGGTTTTCTACTTGAGCTTTCCAATGCTTAAAATTTTCAGCGGCCTTATCCTGGAAGTCTTTCCAGGGCATCGGGAGAGCAGTTTTGCTTCTCTCGGTAAAGGGGAACCATCGGGGTGTACACGCTCATACACCCGAATGGTTGGTGTCGGTAAGGATGCATGCCGACAGCCTCATCCCGAAAGCTCTTCCAGGGCATCAGGAGGGCAGTTTTGCCCATCCCAGTGAGATAGCGAGAAATAAGTAAAACGCGGCCATGGATGTGGTAGCCATTGTGACTAACTTCTAGCTGAAAAGCCAGAGGTTTGGTGGGTCTACCCGTCAGCTTACCGGACATTCGAGTTGATGGCCGGATGTTTGCTCGATACACCGCCTCCACTTCTAGGTGTAGAGATTTCTACACCCAGTCTCAAAAGATGGGAGAGGTGGACACCTCTTGGGTGACGGTCGTCTGTAAGCAGAGACGACACGTCCGACGGTGGCCAGGCATTTTAAAGAAGAGGGATAGTGAAAACCTGGTGATATGTCCAGGAAACAGGTAAGAAAACATGGGTTTCCACACAAAAATCTCGATGAAGGAACCACGACTGAACTAACATCGACCATACTGGGTGGATATACTCGACAGGGAGGGAGGCTATTGATACCTTCGGAAGCGTATCTGAATGAATGCTACTCGGGCATGTCCTCCGACCTTTCCCTTTGTGTGGGGAAGGTTCAGTACGGTTGGGGTTCGAAGTAACAAGGCTAAATCATAGGCATGATGGCAGGAAAAGAGGGAGCTTACCTATTGGGAGTCGCCGGCGGTGGTCAGAAGTCCTTGCTTCGGTGCAGTGAAAGGGCGTTGGGGCTCAGAGTAGCTCTCCTCCGAAATCACGTGTCAACCAAAAGCTCCCTCGTTCGGAATCTCGAAAAAGTTGTTCACTTGATGGAGTGGGAGGTCCCTTTTTTATAGGGAATTACCTTCCATCTTTGGGTGATCCCAGGATGGAGACTCCGCATACATCTTGGTTCAATCCTACAATCTGCGTGATTGATTGATTGCAAAATTTAAGTAATTAAATCTTGCCATATCTTTCGAATAGATTGGAATTATTTGCCTAGGTGTCTAGCCGGTAGCCGTGGTAAGTCGTTTAGTTGCCAACTAATGGAGATTGGTGTGTGCTAGGGACATAGCTGGTGATTTAGGGGAATAGGTCGCAGCAGATAGCCAGGATTGTGCACCGATTGAGGACCCAACAACCATGTTCTTTTCCATGGAAGTCAGACTCAACTTTGCGGATGTGTCGACAAGTGTACCTGCATGTTGGTGGAAGAGTTAGGGATCAACTATCAGGGTATTTTACCGACATGCCAGTGGTTGGCCAGCTGGTTTACCTAGCCACCCGATAGCTGCCGAACATGGGCTTCAACGCCAGCAAAGTCGGACTTCTCCGAGGGGGAGCTTGGGGAAATTGGCTACTGAGGTGATGTACCAGCATGCCAGTGGATGGCCGGTTGATTTACCTGACCGCCCGATAGATCTTAAGCATGGGGGTCAACAAAATGCCCCTCCCTAGGCGAGGTTGTATGACCTTGGTGGAAGGAAACCGATGTCCTAGGGTTGAATGACCCTCCGTGCGTAAGTGATAGACAATGCAAGGCTTCACAGTTCGTGAACATCCATCACTTGTTATGAAATAGAGTTTCTTAGAAGGTGCATCAAGAGAAGTCTTGAGAAGTTCGGAGAGGATGCACTTTGAACCGAGATGATCAAACTTATACTCTTGATATCTTAATCAAGAGCTGCCATGGTGGTGTCGACTTATACTTTTGGTCACCTAACTAGAAGATGCCTTAGGGGGAGTTGGGCTTACACTCCTAGTTACCTAACCAGGAGATGCCATAAAAGGGGATGGACTTACACTTCCGATTTTCTAACCGGAAGCCGCATTTGACCAGCCAACATGTCGGGTGGTGAGCTGGAAAGTTCTCCATGCCATTAACCAAAAAACATTAACCCCGTGCAAGCACGTGTCACATCCTCGATCTAAAATCTACATGGTCGTCAACACAGGTAGTCATTGCATCACCTTCCCTCGATTTTTTGCTCAGTTAGTTGCTTAATCGGCAGCCGGGTGGTCACATGCAGGCACTTTTTATGTCACATCCTTTCGATTTTCCCCTATAAAAGGGACTTGAGGGCACCAAAGATTTTCATCCTTCTCATGAGCTAAGGGTAGGGTTTTTGCCTCTAGGTCTTCTCCGTCCTCTCATTGGCAACGACGTCTCAGTTTCCCCTCGTTTTCTTGTCTCGTCAACGACGACGTCCTGGCTTCCCCTCGTTTTCTTCTCCTGTCGGTGGTGACGTCTCGTCTTCTTCCAGCATCCTTGTTTTCTACTCCAATCAGCGACGATGTCTCATCTTCTAGCAACTTCCTCATTTTTTTCATCCCATTGGTGGCGACGGCTTCCTCTTTTTCTTTTCTTTTTTATCCACAATCTTGCCCTTCGGCCCCGTTTCCCTCGATGCCTAGGATGAATAACGTCACAGGCCACGTTTGGTAGACGGCCACTGCATCTCTGGACCCTGTGCGGTAGTGGCTCGAGACCCTGCCCCCAGCGCTCAAGGATCTGCCAACAGAGGAGCCAACCTATCCCAACCACGCGGAGGTCGTCCGATTGCAGGTGTCTTACTTGCTTATGGACGGTGAGTGTGACTCATCCTCCATCGATGCTCTCTCCTGGTGGTGGTTGTTGGAGCAGCGTGGGGACCTTGACGCCTCCGGTTCTTGCTCGTTGTACCCTCTCTTTCATCCGGCTATCACCTGGAGGCCCATGGGTTTCTGCTAGCCCCACCAGTGGATGGGCCGAGGTACAGAGAATTGAAAGGTGTTTGTGTAAGCGCATCACCATGTGCAATTGATGGCTCGTTGAACGGAGTCGCCACCTTATTTTTGGGTAGAAAACAAGGAAAACCGGATGGGAAAGTGTCCTTCCGCCATCGAAGCGATAAAACCATATGGGTGACGTAAAATTGAAATGAAAACATGAGAGAACTAGATACGGGGCTTAGGGTACTGTTGAGGAAGGTGTTAGGCACCCCCAGACAACCTGGGCATTCCCGGCCTCTCTTCGGCTTTAAAACGGAAAACATGATAGTCAATCCGGCCACGTACGGCGTCACCCTGGAAAACTTTCCAGGGCGTTTAGAGGGATAACCTTATCCCTTCCGATGAAAACAAATGAGAATCTAGTAAACAAATGAGAATTGAACAAAACGGGGATCCATATTGGATTCGGTGGTGAATAGGGGAGAAAAAGATGGGTTTTTGGGGAGCCGGCTGCTGGCTACTTGTACCGGTTGACCGATGACCTTTCCCAACCCATTTGCACCCATGGGGGCTTTGGGGAAATAGGGGCCGGTTCCTTGAACCGGCCAACCGGTGGCTTGCCGGCTATTTCCCCCCTCCATGCGCTCCCATGGGGGTTTTGGGGAAATGAGGGCCGGTTCCTTGAACTGGCCAGTCGGCAGCATGCCGGCTGTTTCCCCACCCCTTTTCCTCTTGACGTCTGTAAAAGCATCGGATTTAACAGAGGACTTATATTTTCTGGGAAAACAAAAATCGTCGGGTTGTACGTTTCGTACACCCGAACGGCCATCGCCGGCTTCTTTGCCAGTGGCATCATCCTGGAAACTTTTCTGGGGCATCGGGAGAGTAGACTTACGTCTCTCAGAAAAATGTATGGGCACCGTTGGGTTGTACGTGTTCGTACACCCGAACGGCCACCGCCGGCATCCTCGCCGGTGGCGTCATCCCGGAAACTTTTCTGAGGCATCGGGAGAGTAGACTTACATCTCCTGGGAAAATGTACAGGCACCGTTGGGTTGTACGTGTTCGTACACCCGAACGGCCGCCGCCGACATCCTCACCGGTGGCATCATCCTGGAAACTTTTCCAGGGCATCGGGAGAGTAGACTTACGTCTCCTGGAAAAACGTACGGGGACCGTTGGGTTGTACGTGTTAGTACACCCGAACGGCCACTACCAGCATTCTCGCCGGTGGCATCATCCGAGAAACTTTTCTGGGGCAACGGGAGAGTAGACTTACGTCTCCCGGAAAAATGTATGGGGACCGTCGGGTTGTATGTGTTCGTACACCCGAACGACTGCCGTCGACATCCTTGCCGGTGGCGTCGTCCTGGAAACCTTTCCGTGACCTCGAGAAGGACCTATAGAGATCAGATAAAAATTCGTAATGCCTACTGGGAAACTTGGGGTTTCCACGGGAAAAGACCCGACAGAAAGGTCGCGAGTGAATTGAGCTCGACCGGGCTGGGTGGATTCACCCGACCAGGAGGGCGGCCACCGGTACCTTCGGACGTGTTTCCGAAGGAATGATACCCAGGTCTGTCCTTCGACCGTTCCCTTGCACGGGAAAGCATCATAAAAACATACATAAAACGGCGAAGGTAGAAGGACTTACCTGTAGGGGGTCATCGTCGACGAGGATCGGAAGTCAGGGCCCCAAGCTGCTTTCCTCCTTCGGAATCGATTGACGGTCGTTTCTCCTGTTGGTGTCGACCTTCTCCCCGAAAATTCAACCCTTCTTCAAAATTCTAGCCTCTTCTTGATGTGGGGGGGGGGGGGGCTCTCCTTTTATAAGGGGTTGCCTTCCATCTTTGGGGGCACCCGAAGATGGAAGGCGGCGTGATTCGGGCTTGATTACGTGGTCTGCGTAATTGATGGATTTGCGAGATTTACGTGGTTAAATCCAAGCGTATTTCTCAGATTGATTCGGCCTGCCTTCTTGGGCAGCCAACCGGCAGCCGCTACGTGGCAGGCGGAAGCCTGCTGGTCCCCCGAACATTCGCACGAAAATGTGGGTTTTTGGGATTCAGGTGCTGCTTGCTTGAAGCAGCTTGCCGGCTCCATCCCCCCAACTTTTCACCAAATGTGGGTTTTTAGGGGTTCGGGTGCCGCTTCCTTGAAGCGGCTTGCTGGCGGAAAGCCAGCTCCATCCCCCCAACTTTTTACTAAATGTGGGTTTTTAGGGGTCCGGGTGCCGCTTTCTTGAAGCAGCTTGCCGGCGGCAAGCCGGCTCCATCCCCCCAACTTTTCACCAAATGTGGGTTTTTAGGGGTCCGGGTGCCGCTTCCTTGAAGCGGCTTGTCGGCGGCAAGCCGGCTCCATGCCCCCAACTTTTCACCAAATGTGGGTTTTTTGGGGTCCGGGTG
>JAMKPZ010003153.1:0-21626 GCA_024699675.1 Amphibolis antarctica
GTCATGGCTCTTTGGTAAGTAGCACTTGCATTTTTGAGCCCGAATGGCATCACCCTGTAACAGAAGACGCCCCAAGGGGTTGTGAATGCGGTCTTCTCCTTGTCTTCCTCTGCCATGAGGATTTGATTGTATCCGGAGAATCCGTCCATGAAGGAATATACCCCGTACTTGGCGGTGTCATCTACCAAGACATCTATGTGTAGTAGTGGGAAGTCATCCTTGGGGCTAGCTTTGTTGAGGTCCTGATAGTCTACACACATGCGTACCCGCCCATCTTTCTTTGGGACGAGTACCATGTTCGCCACCCATTCTGGATAGAAGACAGGTTGGAGGAATCAGACGTTTAACTGCTTGTGAACTTCTTCCTTCAGCTTTTGGGCCCATTCCTGTCTCATTCGTCGAGCTTTTTGCTTCACAAGTCGGGCTTTCGGTTTAAGGGGTAGTCGGTGGACTGCAACCCATTCATCCAAACCGGGCATGTCTTCGTAATCCCATGCAAACACCTCTACGAATTCATGCAGGAGTGTGAGGAGCTGTTGCCGGTAGGACTTGGGCACTTCTTTGCTAATTTTTGTTTCTTTTTGATGTTGTTCATCCCCAAGGTTTACAAGTTCGATTTTGTCAGTAGACGTTATGCCAGAAGATTCGGGTGGTTGGACCCATGGGCCTTCTTCTTCAGACTCTTGATAAGGATCATTGGTGTCTTCTGTGACTTGTTGACCCTCAGGCTGAAAAGGCGTTGGATGATGGACCTGGTGGGAGCGGTGCCCGTGGTCTTCCGACTGGGTGCCGGGTAAGTGGACCGGCTGTCGGTTTGAGGTAGCGGTGAACCTCGGGAGTGCTTCCAGGGAGACGGTGGTGGACCTGCCATACCCGTCTACCTGAGGTGTCATGCCATCGGACTCCATCTGTTGTTTTGGTCGCCTGGCGTTCAAGGAAGACGAGGGATAGAATGCCCCTAGTTCTGTCTCGGTGGGAGGAACCGGTTGCTTGGTGGATAGGAAGTGGAAACCGGATGGAGTCTCGAATGGAAAGGCAGCAGACTAGTTACATTCGCCTGCATTAGTGAATATGGCAGAGGAGGGGCAGAATGCCCCTAGTTCTGCTCCGTGATGTTGGCCAGTATTCTGCTTGTGAAAAAGGTTGCCCAGATTGAGTAGGCTGGCTGCTCCGACTCCGTGATGTGGCACCCCTGATGAGGGTTGATGGTTTTCGGTTGATTTAACTGGTGCCCGGGGGATCCGTTGTCTGCTGTGCTGAGCGAGAGACTTGGTATGATTGCCAAGTTCCGGTTGACTTAGTCGGGTTGCCAAGTCAGTGGCTGTTGAGGACGCAGCTACCAGTGCACTTGTGCGTGGGATGCCAAGCCCCGCTGTTGAAGGAACGAGTTCTGGCGTGAGTCGCTCGGAAGCGATCAGGCTTGCTTCTTGATGTTGATGACCTGCAAGCCTGGAGTGTCCCCACCTAGGTCATTAGGTGGGTGTTGCGGTGCTAGGTTGAAGGAGAGGGGGAAGGAGCACACCTTGTCGTCTCCTTTCCCTGTATAAACTAGTCGGACGCAACGTCCGTTTCAAAGGTTCCTCCCTCTAGAATGGGTGATGGTGAGGGAGGTTGGTGAAGGGCTGGATCCTTAGTGCATACCGGGGATTCTCCGAACAGTTGCAACAAACCGTCCTCTGGCTCCTGGCTTGGCTGCGGGTTGTCCTCCCAGGGTTCCATGTGCCTAGACAGATAGTCGAAGGTGGCTGGGTTCGGGAGACCCGGTGGTGAGGTGACGGCCGGTTCTGGTGTCGATTGTTGTGACTTGGAAGGCGCTACAGTAGCTACAGATTGTCCCAGGTGGTAGTAATTCTCCGCTAGTATGACAATGACCTCCCCTTTCCATAGGAACTTAAGCATCCTATGAAGGGTGGAAGGCACAATGGAATTTTGGTGGAGAAACGAGCGGCCCAGAATAAGATTGTAGCTCAGGGGAATGTCTACCACGTGCATAGGAACCTCGAAGGTGGCTGGTCCGATGACGAGGGGGAGGACGACTTCACCTTTGGCTTCGTGAAGAGTGCCGTCGAACCCTCTCATCACTCGGTCGGTGGGGAGCAAGTCTTGCTCTTTGATTCCCAGCTTGTGTAGGACTTGTAGCGGGCACAGGTTTAGCCCGGATTCATCGTTGATCATTACCATGGGGATGCAGAGGTCCTTGTATTGTACCTGAATGTACAAGGACAGGTTATGGTCGGTCTTGGCCGGTGAGAGGTCTAGATCTGAGAAGTAGACGAAGGAGGGGACCGTTACTGTGGCCACCATTCCTTCTATGGCCTCGAGAGCGAGACCTTGGTCCACTTTGGCCACCTGTAGCGCTTTGAGGAGAGTTTCTCGATGCTCAGTAGAGGATCGGAGCAGATCCCATAGGGAGATGTCTGCCCGTATCCCTTGCAGCTAGATTGACAGGTCTGGGAGTGGCTGCGACTGGGTGGCCAGTGTTGAGGAGGTGGTTGCTGGTACTGCTGACGCGGCAGCCGGTTGCCGATTGCCAATTGAAGTTTGTCCTGCTATTCACGGGATGGAGATTCCTCCGGGGCGCGGCTTCGGCTGATATACCTGGCCAGACCTGGTTATAGCCGTACATGTGGATGGCTGTTCTATCCCTTTGCCTTTGTGTTGTTCAGAAGTGAGTGTGGTCGGAGGGGAGGGCCTGGTGAATTGTTGCTTTGCCAGGTGCGCTTGGAGTGGTGCCAGCGTTGCAGTCGCTGGAGAGACCGTGCTAGCTAGAGTGCCAGTCGTGGGAGCAAAGCCGTCGATTGAGGCTTTGGGGATTGGAGGTATCGTCGGGATGACTGCCCTAACTGGGGCAGCGGGTGAGTAGAGAATTACCATGGGCTGAGCCCGTATGGTTGTCCCGGTGGCCCGCTCTCTTGACACGACAATCGGTTCTCTTGACGCGACAACCGTAGGTGCCACCCGAACGAAGAATTTTCCTGCAAGTGGGGATGATGCCTGTTGCGGTGTAGGCTTTGAAAACTTCCTCCTTCTCCAGTGGCCGCTGATGGTGAGGATGGAAGTCTGGAGTTGTTGGTAGTATGGCCGGAGCTCCTCCAGCGTCGGCGGATGGTCAGCTGGACGGATGAGGTTGACGGGGTTCAGCCAGGGAGTTGTTGCATCCAGTGGCCGTGCCAAAGGGAGGGATCTTCTTGTCCCTTGTCCGTGCCTGGTTGAATAGGTGGAAATCGGCTGCATAGGCCAGAACCCTTCGAGCAAGTGCCTCCTTCGGGCACCTAAGAAGATAGTACTCACCTGGGAGTTTCCCGTATGATTTGGGAAGGTATGTTGGCTTGGCTCGGGGGCTACGGGAGGTTGTTGAAGCTCAATGGTGCTCGAGTTGATAAGCCTCTAAATAGCTTGTCTCAATGTTCGACAATGATTCGTAGCGTGGCCGGCAGACTTGTGTTATTCGCAGTACTGCTGTGAATTGTACCAGGCAGGAAGAACAACTGGAGGTGGCTTGACAGGGGGGAGCGTGAGTAGTGCCTGGGCTTGGCAGAATACCTGGCTCAGCGGTTCAGAGAGTGGTGTGTATTCCGTTATGCGCGGCTGCTGGGGCGGTTGGCGTGGTCCACGCTGTTGCTGATCGGGGCGTTGTTGGTTAACGCCTGTGCGATCTCCATTTTGTCCTTGGTTTCTCTGTTGAGAAGTTGTTAGGGACGTTGCCTGCCACTGTCGGCGGGTCGGTGGATCGGATGCGGCTGTCGGGTGTGGAGCCTTGGGCATCCAAGTTTATTGATTCGGGGCCGCTCGGGTGGTGTAGACCGGCTGCTGAACCAGAGTGATTGCCGATGGATGGTACTCCTGCGCCAGGGCGTACACCTGTTATGGTTGGTATGGTGGTGGTGCTGCTGCCACAACAGTTACGGGAGACGGACGGATGTTGTCATTCCTTCGGGGGCCGCAGTTGTTCCCCATGTTGTCTCCCGTGGCCAGTGGTCGGGGACGTATGTTTCCTCCTGGGTTGGCTCCGAATGGAAGAGCTGAGAATCTCCCTAACTTCAAGAACCCTTCTAGGTGGCTACCAGCTTTGATTAACTTGGAGAAAGTTGAGTATGACTGGATGCATAGAAGGGCTGCCAGTGATGGTTGAGCACCTTGCACAATTATGTCCAGAGAGTCTTCTTCTGTAGGTTTGTCCCGGATTTGGGACGCTAGGGCCCGCCACCTATCGACATAGCCACTGAAGGGCTCGTTCTCACATTGGCGAAGGCAACGGAGATCTTCCAACTTTGGTGCTAGGTCTAAGTTATACGCGTACTGTTCCTGGAACATGTACGCCAGATGTTCCCAGGTGTAGATTTTTGTTAAGTCCAAGGACATGTACCAGGAAAGTGCAGGTCCTTGGAGAGATTTCTGGAACAGTCGAACGAGGAGCTTCTCCTTGTGTTGTAGTGTCGCCATGTCTCCGTAGAAGGCCCAGAGGTGCGCGTGAGGGTCCCCGTGCCCGTTGTATTTAACCAGTTCAGGCATCTTGAAATCAGGAGGGAGCGTCACTTCGGGATAGAAACAGAGGTTTTGGGAGGCACAGGAAAGTTCCTATGGGCCGGACTTCATGCTCTAGAAGGACGCCTCTAGTTCAGCTATCCTCTGCAGTAGTTGCCCTTGCAGGTCAGGCATCGGGGTGGCAGCGGTGGCGGCTGCCGGCTGGAGTGGTGGTGAGACGAATGGGTCGGCGATGGGAGTGGTGACGACATTGTATTCCTCTGAGTGTGGCCTCTCCGGGACATGGATGGTTGGCTTGGGGGGGATTACTGAACCAATCCCTTGCTATTGATAGCACGCCAACTGGTGAGCCAGGAGGGTTTGCTCGAAGTGTCCCAGTCGAGGTGGGAGGAAGTTGTCGGCTGCTCCTATGCCCTTAGTGTTCGAGGGTGGTTGGTAGGACGAGCCGGTGCTCCGTGTGGGAGCCGGCTTGTTACCTTCAGTTTTAGTGGCTGGAAAAGCGGGTGGCGCAGGATATACCGTGGCATTCGATAGAATGCCACGACTGCAGATAGGTCTGGCACCCTTGGTTGGTCTGTGGCTCCAGTAGGCACGATGATCGGCTGGGTGAAGTTAGTCTGGGTGATGATAGGCGGCAGCAGGCCGAAGACCACGGACAGTGGCACAGAAGTTGCCGTAGTGATGGAAGGGGATGATCCGGACGCCACAGCGGAACCGGTGGCCATGGCTCTTGCTTGTGAGCGAGTTAGGACAGGGTGAGCCAGCGGGGTCTGGAACTGGCAAGACAGAGGTCCGTGAAGAGACGGTGCCTGGAGAACCACAGGGGTCCGTAAAGATCTGTAGGGGTCTGCAGGGATACCAAAGAAGGGTGATACAGTTCAATGCATTTGAAAGCGGCTTCGCTTAACAAATGCGACAAATATACTAGAAATCTTAACGCAAAACAAAAGATTGACTGCTAAAGAGCTGTATGAGCGAGAGTTTGAGCCACTTAATCGATAAAAATGAAGTGAGTCTCCCCAGTGGAGTCGCCAAAAATCTATACCCTCTCTTTCATCCGGCTATCACCCGAAAGCCCATGGGTTTCCGCCGGCAGAATCGGCGGATGGACCGAGGTACAGAGAATTGAAAGGTGTTTGTGTGAGTGCATCACCACGTGCGGTTGATGGCTCGTTGAACGGAGTCGCCACCTTATTTTTGGGTAGAAAACAAGGAAAATCGGATGGGAAAGTGTCCTTCCACCATCGAAACGATAAAACCACGGGAATCACGTAAAATCGTGTAACATGAGAGAACTGGATACGGGGCTCAGGGTACTGTTGGGGAAGGTGTTAGGCACCCCCAGACAGCTCGGGTAATCCTGGCCTCTCTCCGGCTCTAAAACGGAAAACTACAATAGTCAGTCTTGCCACACGTGACCTTATCCTGAAAAACATTCTAGGGCCGCTGGACAGCCGGTTGGATATACCGGCTGCCGCGTCCTATCCCCATAATAGAGATGAGAACTTGCATTATTACTTGGCCGGGGCCGGCAAGGATGCATGCCGGAGATGACATCCTGGAAATCTTTTCGTGGCATCGGGAATGTAGACTTACATTTCTCGGGGATCGGGGACCGGCTACCGGTTTTTATATTGGTTCGCCGGAGGCAGGCTGACTGATTCGCCGAACCATTTGCGCAAAGATGGGTTTTCAGGGAATCGGTGGCCGGTTATTTGTACTGGCTTGCCGCCAGCAAGCCGGTTGGTTCCCCGAACCGTCTGTGTAAAGATGAGTTTCTGGGGAACCGGTGGCCGGTTATTTGTACCGGCTTGCCGGCGGCAAGCTGGTTGGTTCCCCGAATTGTCTGTGTAAAGATGGGTTTTTGGGGAACCGGTGGCCAGTTATTTGTACCGGCTTGCTGCTGGCAAGCCGGTTGGTTTCCTGAATCATATGCGCAAATGTTGTCCGTTAAAGCATGGGTGTTTTAACAGAGGGCTTGTATTTTCCAGAAAACTAGAATCGTCGGGTTGTGCTTCTTTGTACACCCGAACGACCACCGCCGGCTTCCTTGCCGGCGACGTCATCCCGTAAATCTTTCCGGGGCATCGGGAGGGTAGACTTACTCCTCCCAGAAAAGAAATGGGCACCATCGGGTTGTACGTGTTTGTACACTCGAATGGCCACCGCCAGCTTCCTTACGGCGGCGTCATGCCGAAAATCTTTTTGGGGCATTGAGAGGGTAGACTTACGCCTCCCGGACAAGAAACGGGCACCGTCGGGTTGTACGTGTTCGTACACCCGAACGGCCACCGCCAGCTTCCTTGCTGGCGGCGTCATCCTGGAAATCTTTTCGGGGCATCGAGAGGGTAGACTTACGCCTCCTGGGAAAGAAACGGGCACTGTCGGGTTGTACGTGTTCGTACACCCGAACGGCCACCGCCGGCTTCCTTGCCGACAGCGTCATCTCGAAAATCTTTCTGGGGCATCGGGAGGGTAGACTTACGCCTCCCGGAAAAGAAATGGGCACCATCGGGTTGTACGTGTTTGTACACTCGAATGGCCACCGCCAGCTTCCTTACGGCGGCGTCATGCCGAAAATCTTTTTGGGGCATTGAGAGGGTAGACTTACGCCTCCCGGACAAGAAACGGGCACCGTCGGGTTGTACGTGTTCGTACACCCGAACGGCCACCGCCAGCTTCCTTGCTGGCGGCATCATCCTGGAAATCTTTTCGGGGCATCGAGAGGGTAGACTTACGCCTCCTGGGAAAGAAACGGGCACTGTCGGGTTGTACGTGTTCGTACACCCGAACGGCCACCGCCGGCTTCCTTGCCGATAGCGTCATCTCGGAAATCTTTCTGGGGCATCGGGAGGGTAGACTTACGCCTCCCGGACAAGACATGCGAAGATTGAGTGAACATGCGTAAAGACTTGTTGGGAAACTCAGAGTTTCCACGTAAAAGGGCTCGACGAAAGGGTCATGGCCGAAACAAACTTGACTGTGTCGGGTGGATTCACCTGATCGGGAGTGCGACTGTCGGTACCTTCAGACATATTTCCGAAGGAATGATACCTGGGACCGTCCTCTGACCGTTCCCTTGCACGGGAAAGGTGTTACATGGTCGGGGCTTGAGAAAACATCGTGAAGGGGTACGTGAAAACGGTGAGGGTGGAGGAAGGGTTTACCTGCAGAGGGTCGTTGGCAGTGATCGGAAGTCCTCGCTCCGGTGTGGCGAACGGGCATCGGGACCACGAGCGCCTCCCTTCCTTCAGAACCTTCGGCCGACGTCTTCTCTGAGGGACGGAAGCGAGCGTCACCAGTGTCCGAACGAAGGTTTCTCCGAGGGGTGGAAAGCTTTTTTTCTCAAGAGGGTGTCTGCCTGTTAAATGGGGGGGAAGGCCCCTTCTTTTATAAGGGGTCGCCTTCCTTCTTTGGGGTACCCGAAGATGGAAGCCGGCGTGATTCCGGGTTTAATTACGCGGTCCGCGTAATTGATTGATTTGCGAGATTTAAGTGGTTAAATCCCGTCGTATTTCTCTGATTGATTTGACTTGCCTTCTTGGGTAGCCAACTGGTAGCCGTTACGTGGCAGGCGGAGGCTGGCTGGCCTCCCGATCATTTGCACCAAATGTGGGTTTTTGGGGGATCTAGGTGCCACTTACTTGAAGTGGCTTGCCGGCGGCTAGCCGACTACATTCCCCTAACTTTTGCACCAAATGTGGGTTTTTGGGGGATCCAGGTGCCGCTTCCTTGAAGCAGCTTGCCAGCTACATCCCCCAACTTTTGCACCAAATGTGGGTTTTTGGGGGATCTGGGTGCCGCTTCCTTGAAGCAGCTTGCTAGCTACATCACCCCAACTTTTGCACCAAATGTGGGTTTTTGGGGGATCCGGGTGCCGCTTCCTTGAAGCGGCTTACTGGCGGCTAGCCGGCTACATCTCCCCAACTTTTGCACCAAATGTGGGTTTTTGGGGTATCCGGGTGTCGCTTCCTTGAAGCAGCATGCCGGCGGCTAGCCAGCTACATCCCCCCAACTTTTGCACCAAATGTGGGTTTTTGGGGGTTCCGGGTGCTGCTTCCTTGAAGCGGCTTGCCGGCGGCTAGCCGACTACATCCCCCAACTTTTGCACCAAATGTGGGTTTTTGGGGGATCTGGGTGCCGCTTCCTTGAAGTGGCTAGCCGGCTACATCCCCCCAACTTTTGCACCAAATGTGGGTTTTTGGGGGATCCGGGTGCCGCTTCCTTGAAGCGGCTTGCCGGCGGCTAGCCGGCTACGTCCCCCTAACCTTTTCACCAAATGTGGGTTTTTGGGGGATCCAAGTGCTGCTTCCTTGAAGCGGCTTGCTAGAGGCTAGCCGTGTAATTCCCCCTGTAAGGTTCACTTAAGCATGGGGTCAACAAAAGGGAGATAGAAGAAAAAAAAGGAAATTGAAAGAAAGGAACCATGAAGGTTCCTGAAAGAACTATTAAAAGTTTAGAGAAAAGGGAGATAGAAGTAAAAGAAGGAAATTGAAAGAAAGGAACCACAGAGGTTCTTGAACGAACTATTGAAAGTTCTAAGAAAAGTGAGATATAAAAGAAAAAGGGAAATTGAAAGAAAGTAACCACGAAGGTTCCTGAACAAACTATTGAAAGTTTAGAGAAAAGAAAAAGAGAAGACAGAGAAGAAAGAGAAGGAAATTGAAAGATATGAATCATGGAGGTTCCCGAATGAACTATTGAAAGTTCGAAGAAAAGGGAGATAGAAGAAAAAGAAGGAAATTAAACGAAAGGAAGGTTCCTGAATGAACTATTGAAAGTTCGAAGAAAAGGGAGATAGAAGAAAAAGAAGGAAATCGAAAGAAAGGAACCACGAAGGTTTCCAAATGAACTATTGAAAGTTTGGAAAAAAGAGAGATAGAAAAAAAGAAGGAAATTGAAAGAAAGAAACCACAGAGTTTCTTGAACGAACTATTGAAAGTTCAAAGAAAAGAGAAATAAAAGAAAGAGAAGGAAATCAAAAGAAAGGAACCACGGCAGTTCCTAAATGAACTATTGAAAGTCTGGAGAAAAGGGAGATAGAAGAAAAATGACTAACCTCTGTAAACCCCCAAGCTAGGCAAAGTTTAAAACCAACAAAATCCTAAAAATTTAAAGAGAAGCAATGCATGTAAAGGCCCAAGATTGTAAATTTCAGGTATTAACACCAATTCCTTACAATGTAATCAAAATGAGTTTACTTCGAGGAGCGTTGAATCAAGCTTTAAGTTTTAGGGCCTTCAAGATCCCCTTCCTCTGGAGCATGAAAGGCCTTCGAAATGAGTCCAAGACGTGAGCATAACAACCAAGAGAAGGAGAGTGAAAGTCGTGTAAAAGGGTTTCTTCCAACTCAAAGGGAGGAAAAAACTTTGAACTCCTGTGAGTTTGAGAGAAACAAACTTCTCATCTTCAACCTCGGGTTGTTGCCAACTCAAAGGGAGAAAAAAGCTTCAAACTTCTACGAGTTCAAATAGGAACATCAAACCAAGGAAGTATGATAGAACCCTAGAGAAAAGAGCTATAGAAGGCTTGCAAGTAGACTCCCAAGAGTCCAGAGAAAAGCAAACAAGAAAGATAGTAAAAGAAATGGAGAGAAAGGAACCATGGAGATTCCTAAGCAAACTACTGAAAGTCTGGAAAAAAGAGAAATAGAAGAAAGAGAAGGAAATTGAAAGAAAGGAGCCACGGAGGTTCTTGAACAAACTATTGAAAGTCCGAAGAAAAGGAAGAAGAAAAAGAAGGAAATAGAAAAAAAGGAACTACAAAGGTTCCTGAATGAACTATTGAATGTCCGAAGAAAAGGGGGATAGAAGAAAAAGAAGGAAATCAAAAGAAAGGAACCATGGAGGTTCCTGAATGAACTATTGAATGTCCGAAGAAAAGGGGGATAGAAGAAAACGAAGGAAATTGAAAGAAAGGAACCATGGAGGTTCCTGAACGAACTATTGAAAGTTCAGAGAAAAGGGAGATAGAAGAAAAAAAAGGAAATTGAAAGAAAGGAACCATGAAGGTTCCTGAACGAGCTATTGAAAGTTTGAAGAAAAGGGAGATAGAAGAAAAAGAAGGAAATCACAGAGGTTCCCAAACTATTGAAAGTAAAAGAAACTAGAGATAGAAGAAAAAGAAGGAAATTGAAAGATAGGAACCACGGAAGTTCCTGAAGGAACTATTGAAAGTTTGAAGAAAAGTGAGATAGAAGAAAAAGAAGGAAATCAAAAGAAAGGAACCATGAAGGTTCCCAAACAAACTATTGAAAGTTTGGAGAAAAGGGAGATAGAAGAAAAAGAAGGAAATTGAAAGAAAGGAACCACGGAGGTTCTTGAATGAACTATTGAAAGTTCGGAGAAAATAGAAGTAGAAGAAAAAGAATGAAATTGAAAGAAAGGAACTACGGAGGTTCTTAAAAGAATTATTGAAAGTCGGGAGAAAAGAGAGATAGAAGAAAAATGACTAACCTCCATAAACCCCCAAGTAGGGTAAAGTCTTAAACCAACTAAATCCTAAAGATTAAAGTAGATGCAATGCATGTAAAGGCCCAAGATTGTCAATTTAGGGTGTCAACACCAATCCCTTACAATGCAATCAAAACGAGTTTACTTTGAAGGGACATTGAATCAAGCTTTAAGTTTTAGCACCTTCAAGATCCCCTTCCTCCAAAGCACGAATACCCTTCGAAATGAGTCCAAGACATGAGCACAATAGCCATGAGAAGGAGAGTGAAAGTCGTGTAAAAGGGGTTTGTGAAGTGGTGAAATGATATCCTATTTATAGACTTAAAATGGAACCAACGACCAGTCAAAATCGTTATAACATTTTTAAAATCATTATAACATTTTTAAAATCATTATAACATTTTTACAACTTACGCTATATTTTAAATGGATTGTTGTATTGAACTTGTGTGCCAAAACAAAATTCGTTATAACATTTTTTAAACAATTATAATGATTTTTCTATGTACCAAATTATGGATTTCGGATAATCTAAAATCAAATCTTTCAAAAACTTTCCTAAGTAATGGCTAATTCAAAAATCATTATAATGTTTTTGTGAAATCATTATACCAATTTTTCTTAAATAACCAAAATTTGGGATTTTTTGGGATTATTTCTCTAGGTGAATATCTTTTCAAAAACTTGCCTTGTGTCATTTTGAATTCAAAATTTGTTATAACAATTTTGTAAAATCATTATACCAATTTTCCTAAATGCATTAATTTATGAGATTTTTTTTAACGAAATTATTTTTCAAAATGTTTCCTATGTGTCAAGACAAAATAAAAAATCAGTATAACATTTTTGTCAAAACGTTATACTGATTTTCCAAGAAGCTTAGGTCATGTGATTTATCATATGAATAGTGAATAGTTATAATGAATATAAAAATTTGTTATACTGATTTTGGTCTGTGAATGTTTTAATAAGTTTGGACTTAGGATCTAAATGAGTGACTTATACTAGTTTCCAAATCTTTTTGAGTGAATGTATGTACTCGTGGCTTGTCTTCATCATTTTCATCTCAAATTCTAGGAATTTCTTTGGTTTTCTATCTTCATGCAATTTCTTCATGGTTTCTTTTCTCTATTCTTCCTTCATTCTTCATGACTTTGTGTCTTTGACTTGGTTTTCTTATAACTTCATTTGTTCCATGCCAAGTTGTTTGACATCATCAAAACTTATAGAGGGTGAGTTCTTAACATCATCTACAATTGCATTCTCCTTCTTTGATATCTCCAGCATACCAATCTCTTATCTTCATTCTCATCATCCTTTACACATAAATTCATTATTGCACTAGTAGCTTCCTTAAAAGCAAATGCTATTATTTGTTGTGACTCAACAAGTGGTCACAGTCCTCTCTTCCTCTTGCTGTTTTCACTAAATCCATGCAACATATGTCATCCAACATAGAGTCCATGTCCATAGATGTTTGGCTAGACAATTAGTTTCTCAGACATCATCCACTGGTTGTGTTTGATGCTATTCTCTTTGTTCACTTGTATGGTCATCTGGTTGTTGACTGTATTGCCCATGGGCAATATTTGTTTCAAATATCATAACAAGATGGTGATAAATATGACAAGGCTTCCTTCTACATGGTGCACACTTTGGATGTGCCTATATGAAGGACAAAAACATGAAATTAGCAAATGACATAATCATTCACCAACATGACCTTAACAACAAGAAAAAATTAGTTTTGAACTTGGATAAATTTATTCCAAACTTCATTTGGAACATCCACAATACCATGCACAACATTCCAACCAAATTTACTCTTATTTGCAATTTTTGAGTACATTTTGTGGATTAAAAATTAACAAATACAAATAAAATTTCCATATCTAATACATGGGTCATTTAGTCCACAATTTATGCAAATGGGGTTTAATTTGTGCATTTTATAATAATTAAACTAAAAATACATACATGTCCTAAAAATATGATTAACATGTAATTCCAAATAAAAACATATATAATATTTTAATATGATCATAATATGCATACATTAACATATATAAAAATGCACAATTTGACATTTTACAACTCCCCCATACTAGCCTTTGTTAGTCCCTAGCAAAGTTCTAGATCTAAAAATAATAAAATCAAACAATCAACATGAAGATACTTTTATTGAAAATGAAAAACAACCAAAACACTAAAGACTAGGCCACTTTCATAGAGAGCACGACTGTACTTAGCATGTATAACAAGCATTTAAACTCCTAGGCTTCCCTAGTGGCAAAGTTGTGTCTCTAGAGAGTTTTTAGAGGAAATACCTACAAAATCTACACATACACGAAAAGCACAAAAATATATTAAGAAACGACAAACAAAACACAATAACACGTAAAACACATATACAGCATTGAAAAACTAGCAAAAATAATAAGAAAAGGAAAACAAATAACATGCCCCTTGGTTACCTAAACATGAGCAAAGTCACCTTCAAAATCTCTTACTTTACACCTTTGGACTAACCTCTATTCAAAATATTTCTAAAATGGTTCATTGGGTTGTTGGGTAATGCTAGTGATAGCATTCTTAGCCTATATAGTTTTATGTAAAGGATGAAACTTTTTAATAAATAAAGTACAAAACTCAGTCTAAGACTGAATAGAATTTGAAGGCAAAGTGTTCATCCACAATTCAGCATCATCTCTTAAGCCAAAAGGTAAGAATCTCAATTTAATGGCATCCAAAGGTACATCAGGAAGATTAACCATATTGTAGACATCATTAAAATCATTTAGAAATACATAAGCATCTTCCCAATCCAAATCATGAAACTTGGGCAATTGATTAACATAATTCATATGCAATTCAAAATGTTGCCGATCAGCAGGTGGCAATGCAAAGCATGATAGTTGATTGTGTACTTGTGGGTAGCATATATCTTCCACAAATGGCAATGGTGGAGTTTGATTTTCATTGACCATAACTATTTCTTTTGGAGTTTCAATATCTTTCTCTACAATGTGTACTCTAACTAGTTGATGTGTATGGTCTCTTTTCCAATGAGTTTTGTGCATAAACTAGAATCAATGCAAAATAAAGCACAAAGGTAGGGAAGGTACTGGTTACCAAATGAGAGAAACTCCAATTCTTGTAAGCCTGACACATTAAGAAAAGTAAGTAGCAAGAGTAAATAGCTAACTAAAATGATGTAAAGAAAAGGTATTAAAACTACTAAAAAATACAAAGCACTATCATACAAAAATTAAAACTAATCTAAAAGACAAGCGTTAACAATAACTAAAAGACATCACTCCTTAAAACATGCAATGGAGATTAAATAGCATGTGTAAAGGAATAACCAACAATTAGACAGACAAAAAGAAACCAAATTCAAACTACAAGTATATACATAGATGTCTATGAATTTGTCACACCCCAGATGATAAATTGGATCCATAAGTTAATATCTTCTTTACACCCAAATGAGATGTGCTGTAAAAAGAGTTTTAATCAATGTCCATTGGCCTTAAAAATTTCTCCATTTTTAGAATTTTCTATCTCAACAAAACCTTGGGGAAACACACTTTTCACAACAAAAGGTCCTATCCACCTAGATCTAAGTTTTCCTAGAAATAAATGTAACTTAGAATTATACAGGAGAACTTGTTGACCTATTTTAAACTCTTTCTAGATAATCTTATTATCATAAAAAAATTTCCTTTTTTCCTTAGCAATCCGCGAGCTATCATATACTGCACATATGATTTCTTTCAATTCTATTAATTTAAAATTTCTTTTCTTACAATCTAAATTCAATCTTTTAATTGCCCACATAACTTTATGTTCTAACTCAACCGGTAAATGACATACCTTTCCATATACAACTCTATAAGGAGACATTTTTAATATAGATTTATATGAAGTATAATAAACCCATAATGCCTCATTTAACCTTTCAACCCAATCTTTTCTAGTTTTTTCCTACTATTTTCTCCAAAATTTGTTTAATTTGTTTATTGGCATTCTCTGTTGGGTGCCCAACACACATACACACTACATGCGTCTGCTAGGACTCGAACACGAGACCTCTTGCGCTCTGATACCACATGTTAATAACCTCGAACTAGAACCCTACACAACAACTGGACAACACTCGTCGACACCCACACATTCCTACCCCTGGAAGCTTAGCATCAACTTCCCGAGAATGCTCCTTCACTCTCACACGTGTGAGCTCGCATCATTTGGAATGGTGAACAAGGTGGAAAATGAGGAAGAAGGAGAAGAGGAAGAAGAAGACACGAGGATTTTATGTGATTCAGCAACTGCCTACTCCACGAGGGTACTGGGGCTCCTCTCTTTCTTGCACCGCCACTGGCTTTTTCACCCTTTGGTTACAACCCTATTTATAGGGCACATAAGAAACCATATTCTCAACATTACAAATGACCCTTTAAGTCATCAACAACTAGCGTCTGGAAGGACACTACCGGATACCGAAACCTTCTTCTACCTGTGTGCCTGCTTTGGCCACACTTGGTCTCCAACTAGTTTCCTATTGGAGTGACCTGGCCACCAAACTTCTAAGTTGGCATCCAGATGACCAGTTGGTGAAGCTCCCACTGTTCTGTTGATCTTCACTTGTTGTTTGGCCTCTGCCTAATTGAGTCTGTTTCCTCAACATGGGTCCATTGCCATAATGCTTATGACAACATGGTCCCATTGCCATTGCACCTGGTCCTTAGCACATCCAGATTCTCGGTACGTGACTGCCAGCCTGTGACCTAGATTCTACCTACTCCCTAGCGAAATACCATTTCCACACTACAGCCTCAACACGCAGCTACAAACCTATGACCCGAATTCCGCCTACTCCCTGGCGGAAGACCATTTCCACATTGCAACCTACCAATCCTTCCATCTATAAAATAGTCTCGTAGCCTTGGAACTAAACACCCCCCCCCCTCTTCTTCCTTAATCCACCATTTATAGAGCATTTTCCATCTTCTCTATCTTCTATCCTCCACCCACTCATCTCTTCCAAGGGGAGATTGACGACCTCCTCTTCTCCAACCATTCGCGTAGTGTATTTGCTGTTCTTTTCTCAACCTGAGCATATCCTTGAAGGAGAGACTCTCAACATTGGCTACTTCCTCCTTTATTCCTTGGTGTAATTGCGGATTGACTCCTCAAAATCTCACTACAAGGTCGAAAGGAAGGCCTGCCAGATTGACGACCTGGTGGACCGGAAGTAAAGACAAAGAAAAGTTCCCAACCTAAGAAAGTTTCGAAGGGAGGAATTACAGTGAAGCATTAGGTGTGTTCTTTCCATTTTTATTTTCTTTATTTTACAACTACACTCAAATCTACAATCACACTTTATCAACTTAGTTATGATAATTAGATTATGTTTTTATTTTTACTGTAATGTTCCATGTTGCATTCTTACTTTTACAAGTTGTTTGTATTGTATTGTGTTTATTGTATTGTATTGTATTGTGTGTTGTGTTTTGAAATATATAAAAAGACCAAAAATATAATCATTCAACTCTTAGAAGTTTCAGCCAATTTGAATCGTGCTATTTTTACATCTGAAATTTACAATTATCGCACAACCCTTGGGTAAGTTTGAGGGCAGAGACGTTTACCCATGAGCTACCTCAAGGGTTAAGTGCTTTTTCTATGTAGAACGTTAAATTTTATGCAAACTGAAGTGTATAATGTTAAAGCTTAAGAAGAATTAAATATTAAGAAGTAAAATCCTCTGGAAAGTGTAACACAATCGGTATTTAAAAACCATCCTAGTGGTTAATTCGAACAAGGCAACCGTGACATTGCTTATAAGATATTTAATCAATTGTTTCACTTAATTGAAGTCACCAATTTAGCTAAACACCAAGCAAAAACTAATCCCTGTGGACAAACTAATACTTGCACACTAATTACATCTAAACCCATGTACTTGCAGTGAATTAAAATATTTTACACACACAATTTATATAAGAAAACAATTACAAGTGTCAGTGGCAGCGTAACAAGTTTTTGGTGCCGTTGCCTGGGATTTCTTAATTTCTTGCAATTGGTGTTGCTTTTTGCTATTTTGGTATTAGCTAGGGCTGCAATATGATTTATGTGCATTACTGCTGTTAAATTCTATTTCATAGTCTTATTGCTATTCCAGAGTAGTCTTGTATTTAAATTCTAAATTACATAATGGACTCATATAACTCGTATAGGGGTGATTTTGGTATTGTTCCAGGGACTAGTTATGAGGATTATAATTATTCTAATTATGTTAGAAGAAATTATTTACCTATGGAGTTTAATGACTACTCTTCACAGCATGATTTAGAAGGACTTAATGTTAATTCTCAAAATAATTATAACTGGAATGACAAGTCTAATTTGTAGGACTGTAATGGCAATTTAGGAATGTAGAATTATTATTCAAAGTATAATCATATGAACGAAAATCAAAATTACCAATCAAATATATCACTACAAATCCAGTAATTAATGGATAAACTAGATGAAACAATACGAAATACTAAAGAGTATAATAGACTGAATGAATTACAAAATGAAAATTATTCAAATTGGTCAATCTTACAAGATGATCAGAGTGTTCAAAGTACTAATACAAGTATATCAAATCTTGGAGATAATTTACCAATTAATAATAGAATCGATCAGAATTATAGTAAGCAAAGAATATCACAAGAATTCGAAAAATTGTTGAATAGATATGATGAATCAATACAAAAAATGAAAGATAGTGAAATGTTTAATGAATATGAAAACATTGATTTTAATTGGGTGAACTCAAATGGAAATCAGAATTATCTAGAGGTGAATTCATTAGAAAACATTTCATATACAGAGAAGAATATACAACCATTTGAGATAATGGAAGAAAATCAATATAATGATTTAACTGCATTTAATCATATGGAGAAGTTAGATGAAATTCAAAGATCCATTGACTTATTTATAAAGAACTCTAATTTAACAGAACAAGATGGAAGTTTCCAGTAGGAACCTATAGATACTTGTGCAACATTCACACCAAATCAGTTCTATAGAGTTGTAGAAGCTGAAAATTTTAAGGAAAAAGATCAAATCTGGGAAGGGTATGAATTACTTGATTATTTGGTAAGGACTGTTTAATTGGACCATTTGAGGTTATGAACGACCCTATTTTCAAAAATATAGAAGAGTCATCTGAGGTGTTAGCCACCCTTAACTTAGAAGAAGATTTTAATGCTCCTGTAATAGACAATGTATCAAAAGAAGAATCAAAAGATGAAAGTATAATATTAAGATCTGGTGTCACTTATGAAGGTCCAAAAGAGGATGATAAAGAAGAACAAATTAATGACAATTTTACAAAGAAAGAGGAAATTAAAGAAAAATCTAGTCTAAAAGACAAGGCTGATGCTGAGTTAGAGGATAATATAGAATCTCAAAATAGTAAAGAATTTGAAAACAATAATGAAATCGAAAAGAAAGATGTTATAAATGAAGAGAAGTTAACAATTCTCATCCTATGTGGAAATGGAAAGTGCTTTTCATTTGTTAAGGATCAAGAAATGGAACAAATCAGTAAAATATTTGAACAAGTTAAAGTCAATATCCCATTATTGGAAATTATTAGACAAGTTCCCTCTTATGCCAAATATCTCAAAACTCTTTGCACCAAGAATAGAAGGAAGAAAATATTAAAAAAGGCATTTTTAGCTAAAGAGGTAAGCTCCATGTTAATTAATCCTGTACTTGAAAAATTAAATGATCCAGGAACTCTTGTTATTTCCTGCTATATAGGGGATTGTTATTTTAATACAGTGTTAATAGACTTAGGGGCTGGAATCAATGTCATGCCTAGTTCTATTTATGAGAAGTTAAAATTGGATAATATCAAACCTACGAGAACAGTGATTCAGCTAGCAGATAAATCCATAAAAATACCTTTAGGAAAAGTGGAAAACATTTTGGTAAGAGTTATGGAGTTTGTCTACCCTGTTGATTTTATTGTAATGGAAACAAAAGCTTCAAGTATAACTCAAGATCAAGCTATAATAATCTTGGGAAGACCATTTTTAGCTACAACTGATGCTTGCATAAGTTGTAGAAATGGTTGGATGGAATTTGCTTGGGGTGATCAAAAATCAGAACTAAATATTTTCAGTGGGGTTAAGAAGAATTTTAAAGAGCTTCAATTTAAATATTTTAAGGTTAATCTAATTGAAACTTTTAAAATAGATGAGGTCTTAAATGTAGAGGAATTAGATCATGTTGAAAAATGTGAAATATCGAATGAATAAATGTTGAAAGAGGAAATCTCTGAGCAAACTGAGAATATGGATGCAAACGAAGAACAACTTGAAAAAGATAAAGAATCATTAACTTCAAAATACCCGGTGCTTGAGCAGAAACCACTTGCAGAAAATTTAAAATATGCATTTTTGGAGAACAATGAGAATCTATCAGTCATTATTGTTTCTGATTTAACATCAATACAAATAGAAAATCTTTTAAAAGTGTTGAGAAAGCATAAGGGAGCAATAGGATGGTAGATGTCAGACATAAAAGGTATAAGTTTAACTATTTGCCAACATAGGATTAATCTGGAATCTGAAATTAAACCTGTTAGGCAACCACAGAGAAGATTATATCCAAATATTAAAGAGGTTGTTAAAAAGGAAATTCTGAAATGGTTAGACAGTGACATAATTTATCCAATATTTGATAGTTCTTGGGTGAGTCTAGTTCAGGTAGTACCAAAAACATCTGAGATAACAGTTGTAGAAAATGACAACAAGGAATTAGTTCCAACTAGAGTTTAAACTGGTTGGAGGGTTTGTATAGATTATAGAAGACTGAATGCAGCAACTAGGAAGGATCACTTTCCTTTGCCTTTTATAGATCAAATGTTAGAAAAATTGGCAGGGCATGAGTATTATTGTTTCCTAGATGGCTATTCAGGTTATAACCAAATCCCTGTTTCACTTGAGGATCAAGAGAAAACAACTTTTACATGTCCTTTTGGAACATTTGCCTTTAGTCGTATGCCTTTTGGGCTATGCAATGCACCTACTACATTTCAAAGGTGTATGATAAGCATCTTCACTGATTTTATAGATGAATTTTTAGAAGTATTTATGGATGATTTTTATATATATGGGGACTCATTTGAAAAATGTTTAATTATTTTACAGAAAGTACTAGAGAGATGTGAACATAAAAAGTTAGTGTTAAACCGGGAAAAATGCCATTTTATGGTTAAACAAGGAATAGTTTTAGGAGGACATGTTATTTCTGCTGAAGGCATAAAAGTTGACAAAGCAAAAGTGGAATTAATATCTAATTTACCTATTCCTAAAATAGTTAAAGATATAAGAGCATTTTTAGGACATGCTGGTTTTTATAGAAGATTTATTAAAAAATTTAGTAAAATTGCTCAACCTTTAACTCAATTATTAATTAAGGATGCACAATTTGAATTTAATGAGGAATGCACGAAAGCATTTAATTTTCTTAAGGAAGCCCTGACCACTTCACCTATAGTCTATGCACTCAATTGGTCTCAACCTTTTGAATTAATGTGTGATGTATCAGACTATGCATTAGGTGCAGTTCTGGGTCAAAAATTAGACAAACTACCAAGAGTAATATATTATGCTAGCAAGACATTGAACGAAACACAAATCAATTACAGTGTAAATGAAAAAGAATTTCTAGCAATGGTTTTTGCCTTAGAAAAGTTTAGGTCATATTTAATAGGCAGTCACACTATCATTTACACTGATCACTCAGCACTTAAGTATTTGTTAGTTAAGAAAGATGCTAAACCAAGGCTTATAAGATGGATTTTGCTATTGCAAGAGTTTGACTTGGAAATTAAAGATAAGAAAGGTTGTGAAAACATTGTAGCAGACCATATGTCAAGATTAGATGCTTCATTCTTACCTGATCCACCAATAGATGATACATTTCCAGATGAGCAATTGTTTATGCTAAATCCCTGCCCATGGTATGCTGATATAGTTAATTATTTGGCTTCGGGTTTAGTACCTCATGATTGGTCCAATTTAAATAAGAAAATGTTCTTTTCGAGGGTTAAATATTTCTTTTGGGATTATCCTTACCTATTTAAGCAATGCCCTGACCAGATTGTAAGGAGATGTATCTTAGAAGTTGAAACTCAATCAGTGTTGTCATTTTGTCATGATCAAGTTGTTGGAGGACATTTTGGAGCTAAAAAGACTGCTTTAAAAGTGCTTCATAGTGGCCTATATTGGCCAACATTATTTAAAGATGCATATGAATATTGTAAAAATTGTGCTCAATGCCAAAAAGTAGGAAGAATTACAAAACGAAATATGATGTCATTAAATCCTATCCAAGAAGTAGAGGTTTTTGATGTTTGGGGTATAGATTTCGTGGGACCTTTTCCAAATTCAAATGGTTTTGTTTATATCCTCCTAGTAGTAGAATATGGTTTTGTTTATATCCTCATTTTGTCATGATCAACTTGCTGGAGGACATTTTGGAGCTAAAAAGACTACTTTAAAAGTATTTCATAGTGGCCTATATTGGCCAACATTATTTAAAGATGCATATGAATATTGTAAAAATTGTGCTCAATGCCAAAAAGTAGGAAGAATTACAAAACGAAATATGATG
>JAMKPZ010003154.1:0-21635 GCA_024699675.1 Amphibolis antarctica
AAAAAAAAAAAAAAAAAAAACCGTAGTGCGCAAACAAGCACAAAATCTCACCATCAACAATCAAACGAACCGCAACGTAACACGCAAATAGCCCTAGGACTTCGCGAAACCAGAATCAGTAAGAACCGGAGGTCCCGTGGAGATGCTGGGCCTGCTGGCCTTCACTTGCAGCAACTCGACAACCCGGTAATGGATTGGAGACGAGGCGAAGGATGATGCCAAGGGTAGAGCACTTACCACAAGCGAAAGATGATGCGCCGATGCCGATGACGAGGCCGACGGCGCAGGGCGGAGGCGGGAGCGTGAGAGCGAGAAAGAGACCACTGATTTGTCGACAAGAATGTGCCAACAATACGAGGAGATTCCTTCGACTTTCAAGTTTTATAAAGTACTACTATTTTCGTAACGATATTTACTTTTTTTAATTTATTCTTTTAATTATAAAAATAACTACTTTTTCTCTTTTTATCTTAAATTTATTTACCGAAAATTATTTTTTATTACTTTCAAAATAAAAAAAATAAGTTAATAAATAATCTTTTAGCATCACAATTCACAAAATCAATTAAATTATCTTAAAATTACATGAATAAGTAATGTAATAAATTTTCATATCAAAAAAGTTCGAATACATGAATTTTCATATTATATAAATTGATACAATTTAATTCAAATAAATTACATATTTCTTTCTTTCTTGTCACATATCATCTACTATTTTTTTACCATTGTTGACTCAAGGTATATACTTATAATAATCTGTATTTTTTCATCTCTTACGATAAATTCATTATCACCGTTTCAAGTTTATTCTAATTCTTTCTATAAATCTTCGAACAAATCCTTTCTATCTATTTTACAAATAAAATTATGTAATAGAGAATCTATATTTTATTATTCCAAAAGTTCACTCATCTTTAATTAAGAGTGTCTATAATTAAGGTTATCCATGATAGTTATTGGCAATTGATTGGTGTCATATTAACTTCTGGAAATAGATAAATGAATTCTGATTATTAGGGGTATATTTGTGTACGTAGAATTGAACAGAAATAAATTAATGTAAATTTATTTCTTGAATAAATTTTAATTGAATGAAAATAAATTCAATATAGAAATGTTTGTGTACCTCTTAAAATTGAATAGAATTAAAAATATCAACGTTTGTGTACATTGAATAGAATTAAATTAAACAAATATTATTGCATATAATTTAAATTTTTGTATTTTAATATAAAATAAATTTCAAATATGCAATTTCAAGAAAATTTTATTAAAAGTGATAAATAAATATTATAATATTTATTTTAAAATATTAAATAATTCAAAAAATATAAATTACATGAATTCTTCCCTTAAAATGGTCATTTTTAAAAAAGTTATTTATTTATCATAAATATAAGTATAAATGAAGTGTATAACATAAACAAATTAGAACAAATGATCTCAAATAAGGTTTACATGTTCTTATTTGTCTATATCGTTATCATTATCTCTTCACGTATTTTATCTTCAATGTCCTTCCTAAAAGCTCAACTTGATTTAGCATCATAAACTTTTGTCTCGCTCCCTTCTTGTACAAGTGAATCAACATTAACCCATTCACAATTATTGTCCATAGTTGTGAATGTCTATAATTAAAATTTCCAGTTACATTTGATGGAAGACGATTTACATCATATTTACTCAAATGATATTTAACTTTATAAAATAGACAAATAAATAATTTTGAACATTTTGAATATCTTACATTGACCAAAAAAAATTTCCTTGCACACATGAAAAATAATAATTTCAAATAACTAGTACTACATACGTAAGATCAATAGACATCACATGTATTCAATTATAATATTGTAATAAGTACTTAGAGAAACCTTTAAACCATTAGGTCAAGTTGTTGAATCTTGCAAATTATGGGCATCAGCTATAGATCATTCTCATTTACTAAGAACATACATAATTTCTATATCAAAATTACAAGCTATTAATACATTTTGAGATAATTCACCTTTTCTATTCCTGAATCTTGCATTTTCTTCTCTATAAATGGTAGTTTTGACATGTGTTCTATCAATAGCTCCAATGCAATGCTATAAACATGTCAACTTATACAAATCAATAATAATATCATATGCAAATAAATGGCAAACTTTTTAGGCATGTAAAATTACCTTAAAATACAAATAAACATTTAGATCATTGCAAATTCTAAGTGTTGATGATGCCAACTTAGTTAGAAATATATGTCTCAATTTTAATATATCATTCAACATTTCATTAAAATGTGTTAATTGTCTACCCTAATTGATAAAAATATTCTATTGTTACTCTATATCTTTGATTTTGTCCTACTATAATAACAAAAATGGTAAATTTCTCTTCAACATTGATATTTTTCTCATCCTGTACCACTTTTTCCCTTTTTAATAAAGAACAAAATGAAAGAAAACATTTTAACTCATACAATAAATCTTCCTATAATTATATACTTAATGTGGATCTAAAACATTTAATAACTTTTTCACATATTACTGATGTGGTTCTATTGGAAGTGCAAATCTAGTGTAGATGCATAGTTTAATGTGGTGGATGATGATTTTTGTCAAAAAAAAAGAGGCAATCATACACCCAAAAGAATGACAACCAAAATATGGATCTTATATTTTGTGTTGTATGGTTTGTTGGACTGTTATTTATGTTCTTTGCATTCTTTCATTATTTATGTAAACTAGTGTATTTTGATGATATCCAAATATTTAGTATTGTATGCATGAGTTGCATGAAGACCTTAAAGTCCCAACAGAAGTTCCGTCTAAATCATAGGAAAATCTGTTGATGCAAGAGAAGTATCACTATGTGTGCATTTGAAATTATAGAAAGCTTATCTACAACTCCCGATGACCTAAATTTTGACAACTAACCACTGACCTAATTATCTAATCAAAGATAACTAAGGAAATCAAGGATTTGGAGTTGCCACCTAATTTTTATGCTGAATACTAGGAAAACAAGAGGGTGAAGACTAGAACCTGAGGCAAGTCTCATGAATTGTCTGGTCAAGGCCTAAAAGGTTTAGGGCTTTCAAGATTTTGGGTAAAGATCTAAGATACTTATAGGGGAAGGTGTTAGGCATCCCTATGTGCCCAATTTAAAAATCGGCCTCTATTATTTCCCATGCGGGTTTTGCTTCAGGAAAATGTATTTTTAATTATTTGTTTTAGGGTTTTAATGTTGCATAAAAAGATTGGCTCAATTGACCTAAATAAACGTGAAAGGAGGTTTACCCTAATGGCTTTAGTTGTCCTTGTTTTAAAGGATGACATTTTGATTTTTAAGGTTTAATATTAAGATGAAAAGGTTGCTCAGTTCGGGTTTGATGTTTGTCTTGAGTTTTAAAGTGTTGACTGCCATTGATTTTTGGGATTTTTGATTGTTTGGGGTGTTAAGGTTTAAGTGAAGCTTAAATGCGATTAGAGTGATGGTGATCATGCTTGATGAATATTTGAGAAACATTTAACCTAAAACTCAAATTACTGCTAAGAAAAGTTGCTATAAACGACATTCAAATGAGAACAAACAATCGAATCAAGCATTTGAGCATGATGACAAACATTCAAGGAAATAAGTAGCATAAAGTCAGAATTTTAGGTTTGCATTTTGATAAATAAAAGGGGACCTTACCTATCAAAGGGATTTCGATGGTGATCAACGATCGGGCAGGAGTCACAAACGAGAGTGCGTACGAGCGTGAGGGGGGAGGGGGATGGTTTGTGGCATGAGTAGGAGTTCCTTCCTCCAAATCCGTTGTTGAGTTCCAAGGAGCAGGATTGGAAAAAAGTCCCCCTTTGAATGGTTTCCCTCGTTGTTCCTTTATGGCCGAATCCTCTCGTGACCTTTTCCTCCACCAAATCTTTGCCCATCCCTGCAAATCCCTACTTTCTTGGCAAGTAGGAGACTGCATCTCCTAGTATGCCCCATGCTCCTTCCCTCTTGGAGGCATGGTGCCGGTTGACTTGAGGTGGGAGTGCTCGGCATGAGGGTGTTTGACTTTGCTTCAGGAGGAGAGAACATTCTACCGAAGGAATAACAAATGGGGGTAAATTGGAATAATGAATTACCTTGGAACTGGGAAAATTGGAATAACAAATGATATTCTGAACCATGTTCTGAAATGTTCTGTCTTGAAGTGGGTTGGAATCGTTATAATGATTGATGCTCTGAAAAGTTCTGTTTTGAAGCGGGTTGGAATCATTATAACAATTGATACTCCGAAAAATTCTATTTTGAAGTAGGTTGGAATCGTTATAATGATTAATGTTCTAAATTGTGAACCAACGAAATTTCCTCTCTTAGAGAGGAATATCCAGAAAAAAAATAGGAATAAAACAAATAAACGAAAACCCAGCAAAAAGTAGAAGTTAAATAAAATCAAAAATTAAATAAAGCAGAAATTAAATGTATAAATAAAAGTGAGAATTAAATAGAAATGCAGAAATTAAATAAATAAATAAAAGGATGGGAATCACATACAAGCCAAAACTAAATAAAAAACAGGAGTTAAGGTATGATGGAAGTACCTGTCAAGTATAGTTCTATAAACTAAACAAAGGGCCACACAGAAGTTCTGTGAAATAAGTAAAGAATCAAACCAAAGTTCTGTGTTGAGTATTATGTTTTGGTAATGAATGGTTAATTAAAATGCTAATAATGATTGATGGTTATTTAAAGTCGTAATTATATTTGTTAATTATCTATTTATCATCATTTGGACATAACTAAAAATATTATGGTACTTAATGCTAAATTATTTAACACTTGAATATTTGATTCAGGTTATGTGTTTTAAGTTAGTGGATTAAATATATTTAATTTTTAGAACATTTAAGCTTGATATTCGATGGGCTATAGTGTTATTTAAATAAGTGTTAGATATGAATATAGTTCATAAATCAATGATGGAATGTCACGTGAAATTTTAAGTTCACATGTGATGAGAGAATAAGCGTTTTAATGTTAAAAGGTTGGACGATTGATGAAAAGATGAACAGTATATCAGTGTTTTGATATTAACACATAATTTCTTAAGTTATGTGCGTGCATTTTAAAGTACACATGGTATGTGAACAATGTCGGTGTTTTAACACTAAAGGACCAAAACTTAAGACAAGAGATGATGTAGGGTTTGATGTTTTTAGTAAGGCACATGAATTTTTAAGTTAAACATGCGAGATTCAGTTTTAAATTATGAACAATACTTAGACGTTTTAAGGCTATAAGTTTGAATATCTCTAGGATATTAATGTTAAAACCCTAAGACTAAATAAATGAAATTAACGGTTGAATGTTTCAATGTTTTATATTTGAATCGTTCTTAAGCGATTGTGTAGGGACATGGTTATGGTTTTACAAGTAAAATGTGGATGTGATCGTGGACTTTGAAGATTTCAAAAAAGAATGATTGGATCATTGATATTCTAGAATAGTCCAGAAAAGAAAAGAAAAATAAATGTAAAATTGCAAACACAAAGCACATGTTCTGTATGAACGTGGGATGAATCAGAAATTGTTGAATATTTCAAAGACATGTTCAAAGGATTTCATGGACATAGTGGAAGACATTGAGGAAGTGTATTTCACTCTATAAATACACTTGAAAACTTGGAAAACCAAGAGGCAATTCATTATGTTAATACATTCAAGGAGTTACAAAGAGAAGAGTGTGTTTTAAAGATAGAGTTCCAATTTAGGTTTTGAAGATCAAGATCAAGTTCAACTCGAAGGAGGCATTTAAAGTTTTAAAGTTTTAGATTGAAGCTAATTCAAGGTTAAAGATTGTGAGTGAAGATTCAATATTTTTGATCAAGTAAGAGTTGTGCTAAATAGTTAAATTTTGTAAAGAGGAAAAATCATATTTTAGCAGTTTGGAAAAATTGTTACATTAGTAAAGTAAAATCGTTTCCTCTTACTCTTCTTGAGTGAATCTAAAAGTTTTAATTGAATTCACAAAAAGGATTGTGCTTAAATGTTGTAAGGAATCTCATTGAATAAAGTTGAGATTTTCCTAAAAATTGTGTGTGATTATGTTCTTATTTATCCACTAAGGTTTAATTACTTTAAAGACACAATTCACTCTCATCTTGTGATCCTAAACACTACCAAATCGATCTTATAACTAGTATTAGAGCTTATCTTTAAGTTTTAATTGCTATTTAGGATTTTACTACTTATTTTACTTCAATATAAATTATTTTCCTATACTTTATTGACTGAAATAAAATGGTAAATAATTCTTCAAATGATGTCATTGTCATGACTAAAGGATAACCTACCACTCGTCCTCCTATGTTTGATGGTAGTAATTCTGACTACTAGAAATATAGAATGCAAGTATTCTTTCAGTCAGTTGACTTTAAACTTTGGCATATAATTAGCAATACTATGGTGTTAATTACTTCTCCCTTTGATAAATGGACTTATGATGAAAAGGAGAAAATGACACTTAATGCCAAAAGGTTTAATATTCTGTTTTGTTCTTTATCTCATAATCAATTTAATAAAGTTTTTGCTTATAAAACTGCACATGATGTATGACATGCATTAGAAGTTGCCAATGAAGGTATTAACCAAGTTAAAGAGTCTAAAATTAATATGTTAGTACATAAATATGAGCTATTTAAAATGCACGATAATGAATGTATTTCTGATATATTTTCTCGATTTCTTAAGATTGTAAATTCCTTAAAATCATTAAGCAAGATTTTCAAAGAAAGAGAACTAGTCTGAAAAGTTCTTAGATCTCTTACTAAAAATTGCGCTCAAAAGACTACATTTATTGAAGAGTCAAAGGACTTAAATGTTTATTCTCTAGATGATTTTATTGGAAATCTAACTACTTATGAAGTTCAGCATTTAGATCCAAAAAGTAAAAATGCTAGAAAGGATCTAACTTTTGAGACTGGTACAGACTCAGAAGCCTTAAGTGTTTCTAATAAAGATCTACTTTTGTTGACCAGAAAATTTAAAAACTTGTTAAAGAAACGTAGGAATTTAAAGTCAACAAAGCAATCTAGAGAAGTGGAGAAGAGATCCTCTCAAAATGAGAAAATCATATGCTATAAATGCAACAAACTAGACCACTTTTAGACAGACTATCTTCTTAACAAGGATAAAAGAAATAACTTTAAAGGAAATAAAAGGAAGAGGTTCAAACGAAGGAAAGCTTTGAAAGTGACATGGGATGACCCATCTTCTTCACAGAATGATGAAAAGAAGGATTCATCATTAGAAAGTGAATCTTCTTCAAATACAGATTCAGAATCAAAGAATCTAGCAAATGTGTGCTTCATGGGTGATAGCAATGAGGTATCTTCTGACTCTAAAGCTAGTTATGAAAATTTTGATAAATTGTTATTCAAATATAATAAACTAGCAAAGAAGTATAAAAAGTTAAAAATAGAAGATAAAAATACTAGGAAACTGCTAGAAGAATCTGAATCTAGAGTTAATTTCTTAAGTACTACAATTGATAAATTTAAATAAGAGAATCATAAGCAAGTTGAAGAAATTTCAAAGTATAGAATAATTGAAAAGGAATTACATGATGATCTCGAAAATATTAGTACTGATAAAAAGAAATTAAACTCTAAAATTAAAAAATTGAATTTGACTGTCAAGGGTTTAAATTCTAAAATTAGTACATTAAAGCTTAAGGTATGTGAAGAGAATGTCATCTTAAGCAAATGGAATGATAGTCAATCAATTAATGATGAACTTCGAAGAAATATATCTAATGTAGAAAAGCATGGAATTGATAGTAACACTGCATCTTTTGAAAATTATGAATGACATGTTAATATTGGAAAAAATAAGGTTTTTGTCTCGAGTACTATACAAAAAGATAAAAATGTTATTCCTTGCGTAGTTAAAAAAGGTGATAAATATGTGCAAGTGAATAACTCATCCACTAAAAATGTAAAGTTAAATTCTGAAGATGTTAGTACAAATACTTCAACATATACTTTTGAAATAAGGGATCTGCAGTCATAAGTAGAGGATTTAAATGCTTGTATAAATTCCTTAAATGAGTTGAAAAGACATTGAAAGATGAAATCTGGATGTTGAAAGCTGAAAATCTAAATCTCAAAGGGAATCTACTTACTGCAAATCTTAAAATTGATCAATGGTGTAAGGGCAAGAAAAGTAAAGATGTACCTAAGTACACCAATGTATCTAACAATAATAATTTCAACTATGCAGAAATGTAAATAAATTTTCTGATTGTGATGAATTGAATACAAATAATGATCAGAAAATATATGAGTTGAAAAAGGATAGTAAAAAGAAAAATGTTGGGCTTAATGATAAGAACTCCAAGAGCAAAAACAGTATTAAATCTATTAAGAGTAATACTCCCTCAAATATTCTTGGACCCACTCGAAAATGGGTTCCAAGAAATAAAATTTCTTTTTAAATTATTTTGTAGGTGAACAAATCAAAATGGATAATGGACAGTAGGGCATCTAGCCACATGACAGGAAATAGGACATTACTTACTAACATTACCAAGACAAGAAGTGGAAAAGTTACCTTTGGGAATAAAAGTAAAAATAAAATCCTTGGGTTTGGCAAGGTAAAGGTAATTGAAAACTGCTTTATAAATAATGTCTTACTTGTTGAAAATCTAGGTTTCAATTTATTGAGTGTTCTTGTTTTGATGTAAGTCTATAGAGTGATATTTGGAAATAACTTGTGCCAAATAATAGATAAGGATACAAATGAAGAATTATTCATTGCAAATAAGAAATGTTCTGTTTGTATTCTTAATTTGCCATATGACATTATAAATGTTAATGCCTATTTGATTGCAAAGTAAGATGAAATTCAATTATGGCATCGAAGGCTTGGACATTCAAATACAAAATTATTAGAAAATCTATGTAGAAAAGATCTAGTTAAAGGTTTACCTAGCATTAAATACTCAAATGAGTTTATCTACAAAGCATGTTAATTAGGTAAACAACATAAAACATCCTTTAAATCATTAAATGAAATAGCAAGCAAAAGAGTCTTAGAATTAGTATATATGGATGTATTTGAACTAACTAGAACAACCAATCTAGGAGGTAAACGTTATGCGTATGTACTAGTTGATGACTATTCTAGATTTACTTGGGTATACTTTTTAGCACATAAGATTGAAGTTTTTGAAGCATTTAAAGTATTTTGTAATAAAGTACAAAATGAGCAAAGTGTTAAAATTCAAAAACTTAAGAGTGATCATGGCACTGAATTTGATAATAATCAAATGGACACCTTTTGTGAAGAGTTGGGTATAGATCATAGGTATTCATTTCTTAGAGCTCCTTCACAAAATGGCGTAGTAGAACATAAAAATAGATCACTTCAAGAAATGGCCAAAACTATGCTAAATGAAGGGAATCTTCTGTTACAAAGTCATGTCATTTGGTCTCAAGAATGCTGGGGCAACGTACCAATGGGCTATGACCTGTATCTTCAGTAATCTCTTACATAAATAAGTCGAATGCTATATTGATGACTTGGTTGTGAAAACGAAGAATAAGAAAGATCACCTTGTAGACTTAGAAATCGCCTTTAGAAGGTTACACAAATTTGACCTGAAGATGAACTCGCTCAAGTGCGCCTTTGGAGTTACTAGTGGGAAATTCTTAGGCTTTGTAGTCAAAGACCGGGGCATTGAAGTAGACCCTACAAAGATAAAAGTCATTCAAGAGTTGCCTCCACCAAGAAATCTCAAGCAACTCAGGTCTCTACAAGGGCATTTAGCCTATATACGTCATTTCATCGCCAACCTTCCGGGGAAATGCAAACCATTCTCTCGATTAATGAAGAAAGTAGTCAAGTTCGAGTGGGACGTCAAATGCCAGAAATCATTTAATAACATCAAAGAATACCTACTCAACCCCCCGGTATTGGGAGATCTAGAAAAAGGTAGACCTCTCCTCCTCTATATTGCAGCATAGGAGACTTCCTTAGGAGCATTGCTGGCGTAAAAAACTAAAGAAGGCAAAGAACAAGCCTTATATTACCTCAGTCATCGTTTGATTGGAGCCAAATTCAAATATTCAGCAATCTAGAAGGTGTGCTTGGCGTTAGTCTTCGTCACCAAGAAAATGCATCATTATATGTTGTCACATAAGGTTCAGCTCATCTCCAGCGTAGACCCACTAAAATATATATTGACCCAACCCACTTTATCTGGAAGGATCGGAAAATGGACTATGTTGCTGATGGAATTCAATATAGAATATGTCTCACGTAAAGCAATCAAGGGACAAGCTTTGGTCGACTTCTTGGCAGCTCACCCAACGGCAATAGACGAGCCTCTAGCCACTAACTTTCCAGATGAGGAAATCATGACTATCGAGTATCAACCTACAAAGGAGTGGGAACTCTATTTCGATGGGGCCTGTTGTGTCGCAAACACACATGACGAACAAGTCTTGCGCACTGGGGTCAGGATCATCTTGCTCACTCCACAACGAGGTATCATTCACTTCTCATGCGCACTAGTTGACAAGATCTCCAACAATCAAGCAGAGTATGAAGCCTTAATCATCGGGCTAGAAATCACTCTAGAAATGGACATCGCCAAACTCAAGGTGTACGGTGACTCCCTTCTCATCATTAGGTAGGTGAATTGCACATATGAAGTCTGCGAGAAAAAGTTGGTTACTTACCACAGAAAGGTTCTACGTTTGATCAATAAATTCAATAGCGTACAGGTCATCCATATCCAAAGAGGCGAGAACACTCATGCTGATGCATTAGCAAAACTAGCTACCAGTCTCACACTACCACCTAAAAGAGAAGCTGAAGTAATCATTAAAGATCGTAGACTCCTCCCTAGCTTGATCAACTCTGGAGTAGAAGAAATTCGAGATTTGCAAGTGATGATAGTAGATGAAGCCTAGCTAGAGGAAGATTGGTGGCAAGTCTTCGTTGACTTTTTCAAGCATGGTCACATACCCACAGAAAAGGTTGATCATGTTGAACTTAAAAGAAGGTTTCCTACCTATACATATGAGAATGATACGTTGTATGGTTAGGCTCCAAGAATGCAAAATCCTCTCTACCTACGTTGCCTCTCACCAACAGAGGCTCGACAGGTTCTGCATAAAGTTCACTCAGGAGAATGTGGAGGACATCAAGTCGAACCAAAAATGAGGCACAAACTAAAGCTATTGGGATACTATTGGCCAACCATGACTCAAGATTGCATGAATTACGCCAAGAAATGTGTGAAGTGTCAAGAGCATGGGAATATCTTTCATAGACCTCCCAATCCACTACACCCAATGGTGGCGTCTTGGTCATTCGCTGAGTGGGGGATAGAGGTCATCGGGTCATTCAACCCATCCTCCAATGGGTTTAAATATATACTGGCCGCCACAAATTATTTTTCCAGGTGGGCAGAGCTAGTACCCCTCTAGAGTGTCATAGCTACTTCAGTTGTGAAGTTTTTCACAAACAACATCATACAATGGTTTGGCATGCCATACATGATACAATCAAATAATGGCACGAACTTTAAAAACCTAAAAGTATACCGATTTGCCAACAAGTATGCAATAAAGTGGAATTACTCCATCATATATAATCCTTTGACCAACAGTTTGGCAAAGGTGTTCAATAAGACCCTTTGCACCATCATTGCCAAGACAGTGGACACACACAAGAAGGATTGGCATGATAGAATGTATGAAGCATTGTGGGCATATAGGACCACTTTCAAAACACTAACTGGATCAACCCCATATTCCTTAGTTTACAGGGTAGAAGCAGTGTTGCCGTTGGAAATTGAAATACCCACGCTACGTGTAGAGCTCATGATCGAAATCACCGAGGACTTGAATGTCATGATGAGGCTCGAGGAATTGCTAGATGTTGACGAAAAGTGACTCAGAGCAAAACAAAATTTGGAGTTATACCGAGCCTGCATGCAGTGGGCCTTTAATAAGAAGGTATACACTCGAGCCTATAAGAAGGGTGACTTAGTAATGGTCACCACCAAAGACTACATGGCGCAGGAGATCATGGGGCATATCTCCTCTCCAACCACAAGGGGGAGCACCCTTATCCACCCCTTAACGGTAGATTCTTGAAACCCTTCTACTCATAAGATAGAAATACACTCCTGAGCAGGAGTTTAAACTACTTAAATACGCTCTTGAGCAAGAGTTTAAACTATTCAAATATACTCTTGAGTAGGAGTTTAAACTACTCAATATGCTCTTGAGTAGAAGTTTAAACTATTCAAAATATACTCCTAAATACAAGTATAAACTGTTCAAAATATACTCCTGAATACGAGTATAAACTGTTCAAAATATACTCCTGAATATGAGTATAAACTATTCAAAGCATACTCCTAAATACAAGTATAAACTGTTCAAAATATACTCATGAGTATGAGTATAAACTATTCAAAGCATACTCCTGAACATGAGTATAAACTATTCAAAATGTTTTCTTAAACAGAAATATAAGCTGTTCAATAGAACGCTCCTGAGTATAAACTGTTCAAAATATACTCCTGAATACGAGTATAAACTGTTCAAAATATACTCCTGAATATAAGTATAAACTATTCAAAGCATACTCCTAAATACAAGTATAAACTGTTCAAAATATACTCATGAGTATGAGTATAAACTATTCAAAGCATACTCCTGAACATGAGTATAAACTATTCAAAATGTTTTCTTGAACAGAAATATAAGTTGTTCAATAGAACGCTCCTGAGTAGGGGCTCGAACTACTCACAACAGCTAACCCTTGCACAGGAGTCTAAACTACTCCAAGCCCTAATATGAAGGAAGTCTTCCAGATTTGCATCAACAACAACTATCCTTTCTAGAGACCCTGAATGGTGGACAAGTATTGTGTTAACTACATCTTTTGTTTTGCAAGATTTCGGAATGTAATGCTATCTAAAGCATGTAACCCATCGGTAACCAACACCAAATCCTTGTCCAATGAACAAATCCCTAATTATAGCCCGAGACTACCAAGCTTACAATAACAATCCAACCCTTAGTAAAAGAAGGGTTTTGAGTCGTTGAGCTTGAATGTTCAAGTGGTGCTACTCGAACTAATGGGAGATATCCCCCAATTGAGAGTGAGTGTATCACCAAGGCCAAAAATTTTAAACTTATACAAACTCCCTAGAGGACGTGAGGTTTAGGCCACGTTGCCACCAAGATGTCTCATTGATTACATAGGGGACCAACATCTTTGAGTGACCAGTATTCAACGAGCTACCATAAATAAATTAAGGGCTAATAGCTACAAATGCAGCCCTGTGAGAGGGATACTTAAGGTGATCCCAATTTTCTATTGGAATAGGTGAACGTCCAAAGGGACCGCTTAGATGTCTAACAAGAAGAAGTCATCTTAAGGAAGTTAAAAAAAAAAAAAAAAAAAACTTCATAAAAAAAGAGAGTAGGAGAATAGAATGGAAGCAATATCCCTCCAAAAGCTACAATCATATAAGGGAAATGGAATGAAGAAGAAAATTTGAGAATGATATGGAGGCAACATTCCTCCAAAAGTATAAACTATTCAAAATATACTCCTGAATATGAGTATAAACTATTCAAAATATACTCTTGAATATGAGTATAAACTATTCAAAATATACTCCTGAATATGAGTATAAACTATTCAAAGCATACTCCTGAATAGGAGTATAAACTGTTCAAAATATACTCATGAGTACGACGAGTATAAACTATTCAAAGCATACTCCTGAACATGAGTATAAACTATTCAAAATGTTTTCTTGAACAGAAATATAAGCTGTTCAATAGAACACTCCTGAGTAGGGGCTCGAACTACTCACAATAACTAACCCCTGCATAGGAGTCTAAACTGCTCCAAGCCCTGATATGAAGGAAGTCTTCTAGATTTGCATCAACAACAACTATCCTTTCTAGAGACCCTGAATGGTGGACAAGTATTGTGTTAACTACATCTTTTGTTTCGCAAGATTTCAGAATGTGATGCTATCTGAAGCATGTAACCCACCGGTAACCAACACCAAATCCTTGTCCAATGAACAAATCCCTAATTATAGCCCGAGACTACCAAGCTTACAATAACAATCCAACCCTCAATAAAAGAGGGGTCTGGAGTCACTAAGCTTGAATGTTCAAGTGGTGCTACTCGAACTAATGGGAGATATCCCCTAATTGAGAGTGAGTGTATCACCAAGGCCAAAATTTTTAAACTTATACAAACTCCCTAGAGGATGTGAGGTTTAGGCTGCGTTGCCACTAGGATGTCTTATTGATTACATAGGGGACCAACATCTTTGAGTGACCAGTATTCAATGAGCTACCATAAATAAATTAAGGGCTAATAGCTACAAATGCAGCCCTGTGAGAGGGATACTTAAGGTGATCCCAGTTTTCTGTTGGAATAGGTGAATGTCCAAAGGGACCGCTTAGATGTCTAACAAGAAGAAGTCATCTTAAGGAAGTAAAAAAAGAAAAAGAAAAAAACTTCATAAAAAAAGAGAGTAGGAGAATAGAATGGAAGCAATATCCCTCCAAAAGCTACAATCATATAAGGGAAATGAAATGAAGAAGAAAAATCAAGAATGAGATGGAGGCAACATTCCTCCAAAAGTTGTAAGGAAAATGTTCACATGTACCTACTCGAAATTGAGAAAACACTTAAGTGTCCATGAGTGTTGCAAGGTGAGTGTTCCAAATAAAATAGATGTCTGGTCCCTTATGTGGTAGATGAGCAACCCAATTCAACAGTTGAGTTTGAATCTCACAGAATGTAGGGAGTTAAGTGTGAAGGAGAGTATAGTGAGGTGTGCCACCTCAGTACCCGAAGGTCTGAGTAGCACCATGTGAATAAACAAGTTTGTCACTCCAAATCCTCCTAAACTTGAGGGTGTTCAACCCTTGTAACCCTACCCCATATCCTTACTCTCCTACAAAATATTTGTATTGACCCTACTAAAACAAAAAAAAGGGGGCCAACAACACAAATCCTAAATTGTATCGTATACCTTTTCTTTTGATAAACCTCTGCTAAAGCTGCATTCTTCAGATAACAAAAACAGGAAGGAGTTCTCGCTAAACTAAGATGTAGAAGCACCATAATGCTACTTCAACCACTTGGAGAGTTCCACTCAATAATCAACGATGAGCAGATTAAAGGTGCACCAACTACTTGGAGTTATCTCGCTGGCACAACTAGATAACTAAACCTCAAGAGAATAGACCCTCCTGGATAATGAGGTTAAACTTATCCACTTCTTGGGAAGAATGGGGCAAAATGTCAAATATCATTTGCTCTAATCGACTCATTACAATCTCCTAGGTAACAAGGATAAACCTACCCACAAAACTTTTCACCCTCCTGGGTAATGAGGTTAAACTTATCCACATCCTTTGAAGAATGGGGCAAAACGTCAAACACCATCTGCTCTAGTCACCAAAATATTCAATCTCTTGGGTAACGAGGATAAACCTACTCACCAAAATATTCAATCTCCTGGATAATGAAGATAAACTTACCTACCAAAATATTCAATCTCTTGGGTAATGAGGATAAACCTATCCACCAAAATATTCAATCTCCTAAGTAATAAGGATAAACCTACCTATCGAAATATTCAACATCTCAGGTAACCAAGGTGAACTTACCCTTCGTGAGTGATATTGCCAGAACAATAGATATCAACTTGTCTTTTATGGGTTATCATTCACGTAATTCCCCTAAATTTTGTAAAATCTAGATGATTACACACAACTTGTAATGGTATTAAAATGCCACATGTACCCCTACTTTGTAATAAAATCCCCATGCTACAACTCTGGGTTGATTTCAAAACTCTTAAACAAGAGTATAAACTGTTTTTACAAGATGGGAAGCCCTAAAATAGGGATGTACCCTCTGCTTAAATGAGAACAAGACACATTCGACAAGTAATCAAACTATAAATGTGTAAACTTTATCTACCAAATTATAAAATGAGTTCGATTTGTGCGAACATACATACAGCATAACAGCAATATATAACTAATAGGCGCAACATCTAATGTGCAAACTAACAATACATCGCAAACAAAGAACAAAAAATGGGAGACTTTCATTCAGACTAAGAAAGGAAAGGAAAGGAAAGGACATCCGTTCAGATTGTAACGCTAAATATAATCCATTTTTTACAAATGTAATTGTGGAAAAGGAAAAAAAAAACATCAGCCCATCTAGCACAAAAGGAAATTCAAGTCCTAGAAGGCCATTCCTTCAAGCAGGTCAGAGATGTCTCAACAGCTCATGCTAAGGATGCCGCTAAGACCTACCCTTGGCTATGTCCTTCCTTGGTCTTCTTGAGGTCATGTTCCAACTTCGCTAAATCCCCTTCAGAAGCCTCCAATGCTTCACTACTCAGTCTTTACTTCTGCCTTGCGTGCTTGCAATTCCCATCGACAAACTGCCAGTCACCCTTCAAGGGATTGTACTTCGGCTTGGAGGGATGAAACTTCTACTCCCCTCTTAGCTAGCCTCTCCACACATCTGTGAACATCTATCTTGGCATCTCTCACTTGGGATTGTAATGTGTCTATGTCCCCAAGAGACGCTAATTGGTCCACCAAGTGTTCCTATCGTTGTAAATCTGCAAAGAAGCTTTGGGCCATTGCATCCCACATGGTCATAGGAGCACCAATCGCCACCAAAGTTGAGCTAATCCGCCGCACCAGGTCTAATACACTAGCCGAGGTGGGTGATGTCAACAATTTCTTTGCAAATAGAGCAAGTAAGCTCTACGCACAAAGCTTTATGGCAGTTGTGTCCCCTATAAAGGATGTATAATTGGGTGGGATCCCAATATCGCAAACCTCTGGGATGAAGTCTGCCAAAGGAAAAGCTTACACACACGCAAAAATAGAAATCCTTTATAGAATGGATATAAAAGAAAAGAAAAAAGAAGGAAAGGAAAGAGTTAAGAGGTTTGAGAGTTAAACCTAAGTCTCAGCTTGTAGCGGTCGCCGATAAGGAACAATCTCCCATCTATTTATTGCATTAGAACTTGTAGCACACTTCACTTGAAAAAAGGGAGAGATAGGGAGATTGGAAAGTTGTTAATCAAAGTTAACAAGCAGCCTTCAAGCCAGGACAGGTAAAGAATAACAATTACCTCAAGAGAATCTCCCCTCCTAGCATCCAAAGGTGGCTCCGACTGATTTTCTATTTGAACATGTCCTCCTACCTCCTACATGATGAGAATCAAAACTAATTGGCAAAAGGAGCCAGTGCAATATTAGGCAACAAATATAAAGTTTGGATTCTTACCCGAGTGGTGTATCGTTCCTCATGCGTAAGTGGGATGGGTTGGTAACTCCTGCAAGAACCCTCTTCATTTTGTCACCGGATCACACTTGAACTGTGTGGCCTATCTCGATCTAGCTTATTACACATTTGTAATATGAAATGTAATGTAAAAGATTGCCACAAAAGGAGTTGGAATGGCTACAAGAAATAGAGTATCATACCTGCTTCCTTTTCGAGCCAATAACTCTCAAACCAGCACCCTGTAAAAAAGAAGAAGAAGTCCATATAGGAATAAGCAGTTGGAATGATGCGTAGTACATAAATCTAATAAAATAGGAGTAAAAGAAAAAAAAGAGAAATTGGACATGTACATCATCTATGTCACACTCATCAAGTGGATTTTCATCCACTCGCGCATCATCGGGAGGCATGCTCCCCGAAAAGGTCACTCCTAAGCTAACTATATGATGTGAAAAATTCACGACTCGCTCAGTTGTAACAGAGTCAAATGAAAGAGCCTGTCAAAGATAGTGTGATTAGAAAAAAAAGGATAGGGTGGCCCACCCATACAAGAATCTCCAAACAAGTAATGAAGGTTTGATGCACACCCCTACACCTGGGATAATGGTCTCTAGAGAATTGTAATCCACTAGGTCCCCAAAGCCAAGGTCTTCGCAATTATTTGCAAAGTCATCTGGATTGCTGACCAACTGTTCTTCAAATTCTTCAAAAGAAAGAACAGTCGGAATGGAGGAAGGTGGTGGTGCATGTGGAGGACTCTCTGGAACTCTTCCCTTAATGTTTAACTCGATTTCGTCTCTTTCTGTAAAGATAGATAAAAGGTAGACAGAGAATTAAAACTCTGCAAGAGAGCTCAACCCCACAAATGAAATAAGCAACAAAAGGATATTTGCAAACAGAACCTGTTGGCTATGGACTTAGGTTGGGGCAACCATCCATCGCAAACATGACATCTTCAATAGTAACATCTACAATAAGAAAAAGACTGTAAGTCAAACCAACCAATAATTTTCCAAAAGAACCAATGAAAACACAAAGAATAAGGAATGCTTTATCACACACTTGGAGGCGGGGATGAACATTGATCCAGCTCTAGAGCATCCTCGCAAATGGTCGAATGTGTGCAGATGCATTGAGATGTGGGCCTCCAATGCAATTCCTTTACCAACGACTTCGACCAATCCCAGGGAGGATACCACCCTATACCAATGTAGCGGGAAGGCTACAATAATCGATGAGTCAAAGCTCCTCCAATAGCACGAGACTGGGGTAGCCCCTAGTTCGCAAATACTTCAACGGAACTCAAATAATGTTCCCATGCCTCTCAAGCCAAGTTTTCTCATGAAGAGACAAGTCACTTAGCTTCCAAGAGAAGAAGCTAGAGGTTCATCGGTCCTACCAAACTCTATATTGATGCAAGAAGGTGCCACATCGGGATGTAGAAGGGATTTGAAATTCCTCTCCCGTGAATCCCACATACACGTGCTAACACAAAGGGACGAGTGCAAGGTCAATCTCGCCATCAAAGTAGCGTTGAGTCAATTGAAACTAAGCTCGCTCCAGGGGAACCCCTTGGTCATAACCAAACATCCTCGCAAAGTAAAAAGGGTAATATGGCTCTAACATCAACGAGCCACCCAAATGAAAAATGAGGATGCTGGGCCTGACACTCTACAACCACGCTCATTTCTTATCACTCAGCCGACTCTTGTAGTGTAATCGACATGAAATTAAATGCAAGACATGCTTATAAGTGTCACAAAGCTTCCCAACTATAGAAGTGGATGGTGGATCAGATGAAAAGAACCTCCACTCCAAGTTTGGTTGGTCACCTAAAGGAAGCTGGCTAAAAAACTTACGTGCCCTATGTACGTCCACCGGCATCTCGATCCCCACAAAGGTTAGCATGCTGGGAGACCTACCCTGCCCGCACATGTACATTCGGCGTGATGAGCCGAGGCATGTACGATGCAATCCAACTCGATAAATAATGAAGTGGCAATGTTAGCATGCATTGCCTAGGCACGGGTTGATGATAAATGCAACCTAAGACAAAGTATAAGTTGGCCAGTGCTGCAAGACATATTGCCAACTTAAGCCTGGCCACCATCAATGCCGCTGGATAAATAGCTTCGAGTCGAATGCTATAAATATCCTTGTAGGGGAGTGCAAAAGTACACAACCAAAATACAAGGAAGGCTGTCAGATAGCATTCATCGTCTAAAGCCCAAGGGTTCAGACCAATTCAAGGAAGAGAAGGCACAACCCGACCTTTGCTGTCCAGAAGATCAATTAAGAGTTCTTCACCAAATTTGGGTAAATCTTCTCCTAATCGAAGGAAATCACTTGTGGAGAATGGACCTCCATAGAAGAACTGGAGCCATGAACAGGCCGACACGTAAGGGGCAAAAGTCTCATCCCCCTTACCAGTCGGATCTAAGTCTAGATGGCACACATCCCCAAGCAGATTTAAAGATCTATTCACTCTTACATGAAACTGCTTCCCAAAAACAACCAGGTGATTTTCCTCCCACTTCGTAAGGAACTGATACACCTATAATAACACTCGTAGTGATCAAGGGTAGGGGTGTTCGGAATCTCCAATGTCATTAGTAGGGCAACATTCTTCGTAAAATTCACTCGATATCGGAAGCCCGGTTAAGCGTGAAAAGTCCCACAAGTTGGGGGCAAACTCTCCCTCCCGAGTGAAAGCAGTATTGAAGTGAGGGTTCTGTAGCTCTATAAAGGCTTGCAACAACCCCTCATATTGATGATAACTGAAGAGCGACGCATATACAACATCATAAATGCTTACTACGTGCAACTATGCTTCAAATTGTCTTAAACAATAGCTAGCCCAATCAACCTACCCAAGTTGAAAGGTTGTCAAACCCTTGAGTGATATCTGACCATACCAACCCAACCTGTCACCTTGGTTGAAAAGTTGTCAAAGACACTCAACCTGCAGCAATGGTCCCTCAAAGTGTTTAAAAGGGTGACTAGGAGAAAGGGTCATACACAGGTACTCTCCACTTGACTCTATATTGACACCATGGGTTCCCCAACTACTAGGTCTAAAGTTGCTTGACTCCACATGCCGCGGTCCGAAAAGAAGTGTCATGCTCAAGTTAGGGATCACACTTAAATCTCGACGATGGTAAATGTTATACAATGAATCACTGTGCCCGACATTACACCGCAACCCTCTATTTCGAGAAAGGGGATTCTTATCCAAACCAAGCTGCAAGGAAAAAGGAAAGGAGACGATGCATGTAGAGCATGGCCCCATTGTCAAAGCAAATGGATACACATCCATATGTGAAAAGAAACTAATAAACATATACCTAAAAAAAAAAAAAACAAAAAGTTAAAAACTAAAAAAAAACGAACATGCATATTCATATTTTCTTTAAAAAAAAATGAAAATTTTCTTTCCAACAAAGAGGATAAACAAAAAAAAATCACAACACACATCTAAGAAAAATAAAATATCCAAAGAAAGAAAAATATGAAAGAAAGAAGAAAAAACAAGTATACACACATGCAAGACAAAAATGGAGCATACGTTTAAAATAAAAAAAACGAATGAAGAAATAAAGTATGTATACAACTAATCAAACATATATTTCAAAAAATATTGCAATTATGCATACTCAGGTAAATTTTGTGCACATTAAAAAATAAAAATATATTCATACATTCAATAGTTAACAAGTGAGTATATATGACTTCGTACTGGAATTTTTAAAAAAAGGGGGATAAAATTATCGACATATGCTCAGATAAAAAGAATATACGAGCATAAAAAAAAAATTAAAGTATTCGAAGATGTACATGACCGGACAGCATAATTTATGAAATGATATACGATCGAAAAAAGTTCTATCACTTAAAAAAAAAATCCAATTATGGCCTTCACAAACGCTCCTAAAACACAAAAGAAAGAGCTAAATTATAATCCAATGTTAACATCGATACCTCGATCATAAAACCCAAAAAAAAAAACGTAAAAAAAGAAGAAGCATGCATTGTATATTGAATGCCAAAAAAAAAAAACTCACTTACCGGTGATCCACCTGTTGCCAACAAAAGTTAATCAAAAACGAGGAGGGAGGGGTGAATGAACATTTAACACAATCAACGTTATATATACATGCTAAAAGAAAGAGCCATGATCTACACGTTCAAAAAAAAAAAAAAAAAAAAAAAAAAAATTCGTATGATGATTCGGTCCAAAAAAAAAAATCGAGAAAGCAAGAAAAATAAACTCAGAAAGG